>JAJJWX010005118.1:600000-859535 GCA_023529315.1 Papaver bracteatum
GTACCAGTACCCCCTAGAGGACGGTTCTTAGTTTTTGTACCGGTACCTGTACCCATTCCTCGGTTCGCTACAAAACCAGGAACGGTTCCGCCATGGTCCGATTTTTCGGCTCGGTTCTTGTGCACCCTTAGAGGTGATTGTGTGGGAGATGTATCGTGTTAAAGAAATGAATAGGCATTGTTGTCGTTATTTTTTAAAGTATGTAGGTAAAAAATAATCTAATATTGTTTGCTTTTGTGGTATTTTAATTACTTTCAATTTTTTTTTAGTTTTGGCGGTTGCCTCTTTGCAGCACAAGTGCTTTCTTTTCTCTTTCTAATAAAAAAGATTAAAAAAAAGTTGGATGATCAGATCAAAGAGAAATTAATACAGATGCTGGATGATATTGATTTCAAAGGAAAAAACATATTCTTACCTCAAAACCTTCGAAAACCCTAATTTAGAATGAATCACCTAATATCACTCGCTAGAGGAGAGAGAGACCAGTAAATGTAAAACCCTAACTTTCATTTTTATTTCCGAGTATAAAAAGTCCTTGGACACTACTAAACCAATCACCACATTATTTGATAAGGGGCGCCAAACAACTGACAGAGTATTGGAGAGGTTCAGTCCTCCGTTCGAGTATTTAAGTATAAACACACATGAAGGATGTTGTATTTTATTTCATTGGTGCTTTTAATACTTTCGGGCCGAAGTGAAATGATAAACATTTGAAAATGATAAGTTATGCTGGCTATCTATATAGTCTGAAGATTTTCTTTAGTCTTTACACAATGTTTCTAAAAAAAATCATCCCTTGAAACAACCCAAACCCGGATTTGTGATTCCACAATATCTAGTTTCTCTACCCTACGATTTAGATTATTGTGAGGTGATCAATAATTCCTGGTTGTTCTTCGGGAATATAAGTCCGGGTTATTGATTAGTTCCTGTTGACCTTGATTTATCAAAATACGGAACAAAAACTAATAGGTTTATCTGTGGGAGACAGATTTATCTATTATCGTAGACTTTGTTGTGTGATACATATTTCCTGAAATTCCTTACAATCATCAGTTCATACACATCCTATCATCTCATTACCACCAATTCATTGTCACACAACATCTTCATTTCCTCTTTTCATGTATTGCTACATCCATCAATTGCAACACACTCTCTAAACCACTGTTATTCAACCACCTTAAGCTGCAGTTCCAGCTCAACCCATCACTGCAACTCTCTAGGCATTCAACAATCCCTACTCTTCTTCATTTCTCGTTAGCAACAACAACTACCATAATTTCTTTATCTCCAATCACAGCAATCCCATAACTTTTGCAGTGAGAGAAACATCGAACTAGTTCTTTTTAGTTCATTACCACACCACTAGATCCACGGATACTCACAACTAACCAATTACCAACTCGGTTGAATCTTTTCATCTCTGCATGACATCGTCAACATCATCACCACGTGTATTCATCCATTCCATTGTATCAAAGAAATAGGAGCCGCAAAGAAGAAGGAGGAAAAGGAAAATGAGAAACCCATCTATTCTTCAGACCTAATTTCTATATATACCACCGTCAGATTAAATCTCTAAATCTAATGGTCAGTATTATTCGGTACAAACGGGGCGGGACGGGACAGTACAGGACATGAACAGGTCCGTGTACCAGTACCCCCTAGAGGACGGTTCTTAGTTTTTGTACCGGTACCTGTACCCATTCCTCGGTTCGCTACAAAACCAGGAACGGTTCCGCCATGGTCCGATTTTTCGGCTCGGTTCTTGTGCACCCTTAGAGGTGATTGTGTGGGAGATGTATCGTGTTAAAGAAATGAATAGGCATTGTTGTCGTTATTTTTTAAAGTATGTAGGTAAAAAATAATCTAATATTGTTTGCTTTTGTGGTATTTTAATTACTTTCAATTTTTTTTTAGTTTTGGCGGTTGCCTCTTTGCAGCACAAGTGCTTTCTTTTCTCTTTCTAATAAAAAAGATTAAAAAAAAGTTGGATGATCAGATCAAAGAGAAATTAATACAGATGCTGGATGATATTGATTTCAAAGGAAAAAACATATTCTTACCTCAAAACCTTCGAAAACCCTAATTTAGAATGAATCACCTAATATCACTCGCTAGAGGAGAGAGAGACCAGTAAATGTAAAACCCTAACTTTCATTTTTATTTCCGAGTATAAAAAGTCCTTGGACACTACTAAACCAATCACCACATTATTTGATAAGGGGCGCCAAACAACTGACAGAGTATTGGAGAGGTTCAGTCCTCCGTTCGAGTATTTAAGTATAAACACACATGAAGGATGTTGTATTTTATTTCATTGGTGCTTTTAATACTTTCGGGCCGAAGTGAAATGATAAACATTTGAAAATGATAAGTTATGTTGGCTATCTATATAGTCTGAAGCTTTTCTTTAGTCTTTACACAATGTTTCTAAAAAAAATCATCCCTTGAAACAACCCAACCCCCCCCCCCCCCCCTCACATAAGGTGGGCCCCGCTGATTAGCATGGACTATTTTCCCCCACACTTGGTGGTCATGTGAGAGATTGTTTCTAGGTTGTCTATTTAGGAGGTATGTTAAGAACTTTTGTTCCTTACAATACATTGATCAAAAGTAAAACAACAAGTGGGGAGCCTTGCGCAAAATCACTCTTATAATATGGTTCTTCAAGATTCCATAACTTTCACAAATATTTTTGGTTGGATTAGCTAATATCTTTCATCCAACAAGGATTTATATTTCCCTGCTTTAACTATTACATGGTGTATTTGGAGGTACAAATGCTTACACATCTTCCAACAAGTGTCTCTTAATACTCTGTATACTCCTAGACTTGCTTCTAAAATGATTCGTGATACTGATGATTTCCTACTCTCTACATATCCTATCAATCATTCATTTGTTTCCCAAGTTCATGTATATCCCTATAGTATATTGTGATGCTTCTTATGATAAAGATTATAATAAATCTGGTGTTGGAATTGTCATTTTCAACCAAACAGGTGAGTGCTTGTGCAAAACAGTCTTAGGCCAAGCAATAAACCCTAAAGACTCTAAATGTTTAGCCCTACTTGAAGCTGCAAAGTGGGTTAAAGCAAGAAGTTATGACAAAAAAAATATTAGAAGTGATTCGAGGAACGCCATCTCCTTTCTCAACGAAGATAGAGAACTGATTATGTTAGTAGAGAATTTAATGACTAGGATGAAAAAACAGCTAAATATAGTAGAAGATTCAATGTATCAGGTGAATGGTTGGACAATAATCTTCCATTCGATCTTAGTCGAATGTAATGTTTTTCTATATATCAATATATCTTCCTTTCCTTCAAAAAAAATCACTGGTCTCTCTGCTCATTATATTCTCTTGCGCTTACCATCTTAAATATTAGCTTTTTTTATCTTTTATTTATCAGAAGGGTATCATATTTACTGATTCATTACCCAGTTTCATAATATTTTTTATAACAAGTGCCCATTATTTCAAAAGCAACAAAACTCTTAGTAATGAAAGATGGAGGCCTTTATATATCCTTGTGGTTGTAAATTTAAATTTGAAAACACGATCCAGTAAATTTATTCTAACAAAAATATATCCTGTTTGCTTGAGTTTCTTATGGCCAATCCCATCATGAATTATAATGGTAATAAAAAGTTATTGGAGAAGATCAATCAAAAATGCAATCATCCATTATATTGCAATCCGGAAATTAAACATTAAAAATCTATCCAGAACAACAAATAGTAGAACTATATGTTTCCTATAGAGTTATTTAGTGTTTGGGTCGTATGTTTTGATATGGTTTAAAGTTTGGGTCCTAAGTTTATCCAATTTAGTGTTTGGGTCGTTGAACCATTAGTCAACTAGGTTTTACGGTCAAGCAGTTAAAAGAGTAAACGTCCATTATTGTCTGTTGTCGTTATTTGTTTACCAAACCCTACAACTTCTACTGCATCTCACTCCTTCCTTTCTTCTTTCTCAACTGAAATGGCATCAATTTACTTTGCAATAGCTTATCGGTACTGTTCAGTCTATTCCTTCTTGTAACAATCTTCAGGACCCTCTACGAAGGTTTCTATTTTTATCTCAAAAATTATTTTTCGTGTTACCTGTGCTGAAAACCATTGTTAAGACTTAAGAGTCTAATGTTTGGTTAATTTACACTTGCGGAAGTAGTGAGTGTTTATTAATTTAACAATCTAATGATTGTTAGGCTTTGTTGATAAATCGACAGTAGTTAGTGGTGTTTACTGTTTACCAATCTAACAATCTATCTATTGTTTGTGCATTGGATGCACTAGCAGCAAAATAGTTTGGCATTAAAGATCACTTGATCGTTTTCTGCACCCATAATCCCATCTTCAAGAAACCTTTTATCTTGGTGATCAGTTTTGAGCTTTGAATAAAAATAATCCATAAGGAGTATATATCTTTGTTAACGGTCGGTGTACTCCATGAATGTTGATGTTGGATGGAAGAATGATCCTATTATGGTTGTACGTAGCAGCATACATTTTGTTAAGAAGCTCCATCAACTTGTCAGATATAAATTGAAAGAAGCTTAATCGGGAATTACAGATTCACATGGATTTTTGAATTGCACTGAAGTCGTTCGCCGAAATGCCCAAAAAAATTCGATTGAGATTTAAACAGACTCTGGGCGATGGCAAACGTGTAATAATAGACGCTAACTCACCTAACTGTTTGACTGAAAAACACAGTTGACTAACGGGTCAACGACCCAAACACTAAACTGGAAAAATTTAAGACCCAAACTCTAAACCATACCAAAACTTACGACCCAAACACTAAATAACTCTTTCCTATATGAGCTCTTCTCCTAGTTTTTTTATAACACGTACAAATTTATTTTGGGATCATACAATCCCACCATGTATCAATCAAATTGTAATGGATGACTCATTGGGTATTACTTACCCTCGTGTAATCGCCTCTTAATTTTAATTATAACTTTTAAAAAAATGTACACCCGATATCCCGCTGTTTGTGGGTGAAAATGGTTTATGTTGATTTCGTTAATTCGGGTGTGCGGGTGAGAAACGAATTTAAACCCTAAATAATGTACTACAAGGGAGTACTTTAGATTCCAGAGATCAATCTGTACAAGTCCGGCCTAAACCAAGAAATGGCCTTTCCAGATTTGCTTCGGTAACAAAGTGAAGGAGAATGGGTTGGTTTTGGGGAGGGAAGCAAGGAAAGTGATGAGACCAGAATAGTTGTGTTACGACTTATATCAGAAAGTGGGAAGCTAACAAATGGAAAGCTAGCAAACGTTTTCTGAGTGGTGTATGCTCCTGACTGAACTTGTTTTTCGGTGGAAATAGGTGAGACCTATTTATACAAGTCGAGGTGTAACGCACTCTGGTCTTATTAAGGAATAGAAAAATGGGTGAGTAATTGCGAGGAGGTGGTAACCGTTAACGAATGGAATTGATGTTCCATAAAGAAGAGTGTTTCACCATTCCCTGTATTTACTAACCGCCTCACCCTTATGACACTTCCTTATGATGGGCGTAGTGTACGTCGCACGGGCCAAACCAATACCCAAAGAGGATCCTCGAGTTTGTGATATGTGTTGATGTCTCGAATGTTTTCTTGGAAAACATGTAGCTCTTTGTTGTTGCCTGAAAAGTCAAGATTGGTAGACTTCCTGGCTTGGTGACCTTCGACGGTCGAGATTTTGCATCTTAAGAGGAAAGCTATCCATTGATCATTGTACGCTTTCGTTTTTTGGTGACCGCATAAGGAAGGCCAGCATGGTGGCGCGGCAAGGTTGGCATCCTATTAGCATGGCATGCCTTGGCGTGGTTTGGTGTGGCCAAACTAAGGTTTTGGGTCAAAGGTTACCATGTGTTGTCTGGTAACCTTGGACGGCTAGGATTTGCTCATGAGATTGAAGGGCGATCGTTGATTGTCGCACGCCTTCATTTTGGTCGCCGCATAGGGAAGGCCATCATGGTGGCGCGACTAGGTTGGCATGCCATGCCTTGGCGCGGTTTGACGTGGCCAAAATAGGGTTTCGGATTAAAGGTTACCCTGTGTCGTCTAGTAACCTTAGACGTCTAGGATTTGCTCCTGAGATTTAAGGGAAACCGTTGATTGTCGCACGCCTTTGCTTTGGTAGCCACATAGGGAAGGCCAGCATGGTGGTGCGGCTAGGTTGACATGCCTTGGTGCGGTTTGGCATGGCCAAACTAGGGTTTTGGGTCAAAGGTTACCATGTATCGTCTGGTAACCTTGGACGTCTAGGATTTGCTCCTGAGATTGAAGGGAGACCGTTGATTGTCGAACGCCTTCGATTTGGTAGATGCATAGGGAAGGCCATCATGGTGGCGCAGCTAGGTTGGCATGTCATTGGCATGGCATGCCTGGCGCGGTTTGGCATGGCCAAAATAGGGTTTTGGGTCAAAGGTTACCAAGTGTTTTCTGGTAACCTTGGACGGCTAGGATTTTCTCCTGAGATTGAAGGGTGATCGTTGATTGTCGCATGCCTTCGTTTTGGTTGCCGCATAGGGAAGGCCAGCATGGTGGCGCGTCTAGGTTGGCATGGGGCCACATAAAGGTGCGGTTTGGCTTGGCATGGTGGGGCCAAGGGTTTGGAATTCCATGGGCGCATGGTGCGGCTAGCATGGCTAAGGACAAGTCAAGGTGTTATTTGGCTTGGCATGGTGGGGCCAAGGGTTTGGCATGGACGGTTTGGCTTGGCATGGCATGGGCGCATGGTGCGGATAGCATGGCTAGGGCCAAGGCAAGGTGCAGTTTGGCTTGGCATGATGGGGACAAGGGTTTGGCATGGACGGTTTGACTTGGCATGATGGGGCCAAGGGCTTGGAATGCCATGCGCGCATGGTGTGTCTAGCATGACTAGGGCCAAGGCAAGGTGTTGTTGGGCTTGGCATGGTGGGGCCAAGGGTTTGGCGTGACCAAGTTAGGATCGTGACCAAGCTAGGCATAGTTTAGGCGCGGCCAAAAATTAGGGTTTGACGTTGGGCCAAAGGTTACCACGCGTTATCTGGCGATTTTGGACGGCTAAGATCTGCATCTTAGATGTAAAGATGGCCCTTGATTGTTGCAGGCCTTTGTTTTGGCAGCCAGCGTTGTGCATGGCGTGTTGGGACGGTAAGCATGGTTGGCATGCTTTAGCGTGGAGATGTGGCTGACATGGTTTGCCATTGGCACATGGGTGCGGCTAGCATGGTTGGCATGCCTTGGCGCGGTGGAGGTGGCTGGAATGGTTTGCCATTGGCACAGGGGTGCGGCTAGCATGGTTGGCATGCCTTGGCGCGGTAGACGTGGCTGGCATGGTTTGCCATTGGCACATGCATGCGGCTAGCATAGTTGGCATTCCTTGGCGCGGTGGACGTGGATGGAATGGTTTGCCATTGACACATGGGTGCGGCTAGCATGGTTGGCATGCCTTGGCGCAGTGGACATGGATGGCACGGTTTGCCATTGGCACAGGGGTGCGGATAGCATGGTTGGCATGCCTTGGCGTAGTGGATGTGGTTGGCACGGTTTTCCATTAGCACATGTGGCGTGGGAATTAGGGTTTTGGCCTATCGGAACCTTAACTAGTAATTAATTTAAAAAAAAGTACCCTGGTAATTTTCTCGTAGACATATTAAAGGGTTCAATAAATGCGTTTAAGTCCTGTGGCGTCACTATCTGACTAGGGTTTTACGACTTTACCCCTAAGTTAAAAACCACCATCCACACCTGCGCAAATAAAAAACATGTGTTGTCTCTTTAGGATGAACAATATGGTTTGCCGTAAGGTTACCATCCGAGCCTGCCAGTGTCTGTAAATTCCCAAACCATGTTATAATCCGTAATGGGCCTCCTAGGTACCCGTTTGAATTGTTATGAATTGTTGGCTATGGATTGTTATGTTTTTTGGATTTATTTATGCTACATATAGAATAATCCATAATTTGTTGAGCATTCAAATTCCAAACATGAATGAAATTAGTTATTACAGGACTTTAAAAGTAGGAAAAAATCCACAACATGTTTGGCCTGTCTGGCTTCTCAATAAATTGGGTTTCGGAAGGCTTTGCGTCTCAAAATAAGTGTTTTTACCCGGCCTTCCCGGCCTGATAGGCATTTCAGGTAACTAAATACAATAAAATCTCCATCTATTAATAGTCTTGGGACTTCACAAAATTATTAATATATGGAGTTTATTAATATTTGGAGGTATACCGAAAAAAAAATTGCTCGAAAAGAAGCTTTAAACATGCTAGATAACTTGGAAATATTTTATCTTTAACAAGAATGTGCACATAGTAACGATATCTTACGCATATGCAAATCAGAAGATGCGATAACAATCCAAAAAATTACATCCTATTCTCAAACAACTATTTTTCTTTATCTTAAATTTTGATGTAACAAGACCTATAATTTTCCGATTTTGTCTATTATATTAATATATGGAGGTAAATTCCTTATGGTTGGACTAGAAAAATCTATTAATATTAAAATATGGAGTTTATTACTATTTATAAATGGCCCAAGTTGGGACCATAATTTTTTATTAATATATAGAGTATATTAATATATGGAGTATCAATATATGGAGTTTTTACTGTATGAGGTTCGCATGTTCTGGTCTTGCCTGGATTATTGTGAAATCTAAGAGGTGATGCAGATGATTTGTGGTCTTGCCTGGATTATTCTAGGGTATATTAATTAAATACCCTTAGTTTTTGAACCCTTCAAAAATATCCCTATCACATTATAAATATACCCCTCCTCTTATATATAAATCTTATCCTCTTAAATTTTTTTATTTTTATTTTTGTAATCTATTACACATTAAAAAAAAAAATATTCAAAAAGCAATAATTTTCTTTCTCAATCACTCCACCACCGCCTCAAACTCCACCGACATCAATTCACCATCACCACCACTCCACAATCATCACCACCACATCACAACCATCACCAATATTCCACCATCACAACTACACCACAACTCATCGTCACCGCCGCCGCTGCAATTGCGACCACCATCTCCTCCAAATCCACCACCGTTGCCGCCAAGTTGATAACAAAATTGAAAATTTAGAAATAAGTTAGGTCCAGATTTTTGTATCAACAACTGAAGTTGATCCGGTGTCAACAACCGAATTTGATATCATATTTGGTGTCAACAACCCAAGTTTTTACAAAAATTGAAAACTCGGAAATTAGTTAGGTCAAGATTACGTGTCAACAACCCAAGTTGACACCAAAATCTGGCATCAACAACAAAAGTTGATCCAAATCTGGTATCCACAACTAAAGTTGATCCCAAATCTGATAGCACCACCACCTCTATCGCCGACATCACCACTACCACCACTTCCAACATGTGAGATAATAAATGAAATGATTTTCATCTAAATTTTTATTAATATTAAAAGGGTAATTATATGATTCAAAATTAAATGGATTACATTTTAGAAGATGATAGGTATAATTATTGATGAATAAGGGTATTTGTGAAATCCATGAAAATGAGGGGTATTTATACAATTTCCACATTATTCTTTAAGTGGGAGACAAGACTAATCTTTATATTTTTAGAATCAAATACTTTAACTTTATATATTATTAAGCAAAGCATAATTAATAGTACAGGAAAAAAGAAGAAGAATTAAAGGGTAGGGGTGCATAATATCCCTCAACATTCCCAATTTTTCTATAAAGTAGACTATCTTATTTTACCAGCATCATCATCCACTCACTCCTGAACTTCAAGAAAACCAAACTTCAAGTTCACAATTCTTCCTCTACTTTTTCTTCGTTTAGAAATCAATCATGTCTTGTTTACTCTCTGCATGCTTATAATAATACTGTCAATAATTCTACATAACCAGCTGCTAGCTAGTAACTCCAGTGGTGTAGTGACCCATAAGGATAACTCCAATTATATATAAAAAATTATTTGTCATTTTTTATATTATTAAGCAAAGCATAATTAACTTTAACTTTATATTATTAAGCAAAGCATAATTAATAGTACAGGAATAAAGAAGAGGAATTAATTGAAGGACAACTAATTAAAGTAAGAGGAATGATCTATGGACACTCTTAAATAGATACTATAATCCATGATTTATGTCATTTTCTCCGCAAAATCCAAACGGCAATGAATTTAAATCTAATAATTTGATGATACATTCCTTTTATAAGACTTTACATTTCTACCAAAGATGAGCACAATTCGATATATCGATCTTAATTTCAACTGTTAAATTTTAACAGCTGATATTCAAAGACGTAGATGGTGGTGTTATACGTCTCAAATTGTGCTCATTTTGGTAGGAATCTAGAGACTTATAATAGGAATGTATCATCAAAATATTAGATTCAAATTCGTTATCGTTTAAGTTTTGTGGTGAAAATGGCGCAAATCATGTATGATAGTGTCCATCTAAAAGTGTCCACGGATCCTCCCTCACTAAGTAAACCCGCACAATTCAAATACATTGGATCTTCTATTCAATCCTTCTAGTGAGTAGTGATAAAAAAATTATAAAACTCTCGGAGAGCTAGTATACCATTACACATCATTTCTAACAATCATAAGTTGTTTATTTAAGTTTCCCTAATCTCCAATTCTTCTTTTTCTCATTATCAACTACTTTCTACTCAATATCAACATCTTAATTACTATGGCCCTTGAAGGAATTTTTGCTAACTGTGTAACAGAAATATTGAAGAAATTGGTTCCCGTTGTTGCTCAAGAGATTAATCTGTCATGGGGCGTCAAAGATGAAATGAGAAAGCTTCAAGACACTTTAGAGATGATTCTTGTGGTCATAGCTGATGCGGAGAGGCGGCAAGTGACCGATAAAGCTGTAAGTCTTTGGTTGAGAAGACTTAAAGAAGTGGCTTATGATGCGGACGATGTCATGGATGAGTTTCCCTATGAAACCATGCGTAGGTCTGAAAGGGGGAACAGCTTCAAGCTCAAGGCTCGTGATTTCCTTTCATCCGCCAACCCACTTGTATTTCATTTCAAGATGGCGAGGAAAATGAAAAGTATCAACCAGAGGTTAGACCGAATTACCAAAGATATGAGAGACTTTCAATTGCAAGCTACACCTTCTAGAAATGCTGGTGCTACTCCAGGTGAAAGTAGTGAGCAACGAAGCCGAGATACCGCGTCCTTTATAAATGAATCAGACATTTTCGGAAGGGAGGATGATAAGAGAATTATAATAGATATGTTAATGAAGGTCATTCCATCATCATCATCATCAACATCATCTGATACTAGTAATCCTGAAAAGATCTCCATCGTCTCCATAGTGGGGATGGGTGGACTTGGGAAAACAACTCTAGCTCAGCTGGTCTACAGAGATGAATTGGTACGTAAACAGTTTGAGCTAACAATGTGGGTCTACGTATCTGAACATTTTGATGTGATAAAGCTTTTAACAAAAATTATGGAGTCCTCGACTAAAAATAAGTTTGATACTTTGTCGAACTATGACGTTCTAGTCAGTAAAGTTCAGGAACAGCTAAATGGGAAGAGATATTTGCTAGTGCTTGACGATTTATGGAATGAGAATGCTGATCAATGGGATAGACTCTGCATCCCGTTGCTTGTTGGGGCTCAAGGGAGTAAAATATTAATCACCACTCGTAAAAGTCAAGTTGCAGATATCGTTAGGGGGAGTATTCCTCCTTACAAATTGGGAAAGTTACAAGAAGATGAATGCTGGTCTATCATGGAGAAGAGAGCATTTTCTCCCGGTGGAGCAGTAAAGACTCCAAACATGACAAGCATTGGAAAAGGAATAGCAAAGAAATGTAGTGGCGTACCTCTTGCAGCAAAATTCCTGGGCGGTCTAATGCGCTTAAAAAATAAAGAAGCTGATTGGTTATCAATTCAAGAAGTTGATGTTTTGAATACAAGAGAAGGTCAAAGCGAAATCATGCCCATAGTAAAGTTGAGCTATGATAACTTGTCGTCTGAGTTGAAACGATGTTTCTCCTACTGCTCTATATTTCCCAAAGATTGGGAGATTAATAGAGTAACACTGATTCATCTGTGGATAGCAGAAGGGTTTCTCGACACTTGTAATATGGGAAACGGAAGATCAATTGAAGACATCGCGGATGAATACTTTGTGAGTTTGGTATCGAGTTCATTTCTGGATGCTGCGGAGAAGAGTTTATTGGGTGACATAAAGACGTGCAAGATGCATGATCTCGTCCATGATCTTGCAAAAGCTGTTGCCGGGGATCAGGAATTAGCGTCTGTCAAGGTGAGTGAGTTAAATCATACTACTAAATTTCGTCGGTTACGGTTAATATTGGATGTGGATTTATCATCAACGGTGTTTCAGAAAAGATTAAGTAACGCGAAGAAGTTGCGGATGCTTTTTATCCCTGAAGGTTCAAACCTGGATCCTTGTATATTCGCAGAAAATAAGCACTTGCGCATCTTACATGTGGGCCGTTCACCAAATATTTCTTTTCCAAAGCCAACTTCTTTGAGTTTCAAGCTGAGACATTTAAGGTACCTTCACCTTACCTGCATTGATCTTAGAGGGGTGGAGAATGATCAGTCCATCAATAAACTTTATAGTTTGGAGACTTTGGTACTGAATGGCATAGGTGGTCGAGTCCAAATTCTTATTTCAAATATTCATTCATTAAAAAAACTAAGATATCTGGAAGTCTCTTTCACGTATATGGTAGAACTACCTGATTCTGTTACCAGTCTTTGTAATTTGCAAACATTGGATCTCAATAATTGCGAATTGAAAGTCATTCCCGAGTCTATCTGTGGTTTAAGAAATCTTAGATTTCTTAACTTGTCAGTCAACCCTTTTGAAGAATTACCTGTTTCTGTCACCACTCTCTCCAATTTGGAAACATTAGACGTCAATACCTGTAAAAATCTAAAATCCCTACCAGAGAATGTGGCAGGTCTTCCCAATCTGAGAGTATTTGATTTCAAAGAATGTCCATTACTGAAAGCATTACCCATAGATATTGGAGCATTAACTCAGTTAAGATACCTTAACCTAGCTGGTACTCAGATCAGAGTATTACCAGAGTCTTGTGTTAACCTCAGCAACCTTGAGATTGTGGACCTCGGCTGGTGTGAGGTTCCAAAAGATGTAAAGAATTGGACAAAACTGAGAAGATTTTACCGGCTACGGCGAAATCCAATACTTGGTTTAGGACAACTAAGTTTCCTTGAAGAGTTGGTTTATCCGGTACAAGAAAAACTGAAAACTGAACCTGAAGGTAACGAGGGTATTGAAGAGTTAGGGAACCTAAACTCTCTTGTGGAGCTGACTATCGTTAATCTTCAGAATGTGAAAGACCCGGTAGATGCGGAGAGGGCAAATTTGAAAGGAAAACAGAATCTTCGGACATTGCATCTACATTGGGAGGAAAAAGAAGAAGAGTCGGGTATGAAGAATTCGTGTAATTTTCAAGTATTTCAAGCTCTCCAACCTCCCACCTGTTTGAGAACATTGCATATTTATAACTTCATGGTGTCGGAGCTTCCCATGTGGATGTGTGGATATTGTCTTCCAAATTTGGTTGAGTTGCATTTCATAAACTGCGTTGGAATAAAACAACTACCAGCATTTATTGGGCAGCTCCCACATCTCAAGTCACTTAAGCTTCAAGGAAGACATTTTGAGAGTTTTGATATCAGCGGATTTCCTTCACTAAATCGACTCGAGCTTATTGGTGCATTCCTTCTAGAAGAATTTGGTTATTCATATCCTCTTCCTTGTCTTCAAGAACTGGTTATCGAAAGCTGCAACAGGTTAAGAGAAATCCCTTCGTTTCCTTCTCTGGAGAGATTGAGATTACAGAAGATCGACCACAAGTTAGTATGGTCACTTGGGAGAAGCCAGACGACATCTCTCACATCCCTTTATCTGGAGAATGTCGAGGAGCTTATATACTTCCCAATAAGCATACTCCGAAAAAATTCTAATCTTCGAATTCTACATATTCAAGGGTGCAATCAGTTGGAAGGATTTGGTGTAATTGATGATGAGAAGGAGAACATGGTTGCTCTTACTGGACCTGAAATCTACACTGACTCTCTTCGGGCATTGATTCTCTATGATTGCGCACTGCTTAAGTTCCTTCCAGATTTACGAGGATGGACTTCTCTTCAGGCCTTATGCATCTTGAAGTGCCCACAAGTGAAGGAGTCTTTAACCTATGATCTCAAATCCCTCTCCTTTCTTAAAGGATTGTTTGTTGATTTTATTCAAAGAGACCAGCAGCGAGGAGATCCATCTGATATAGATGACTTGATTAATTTGCTGGATTAACTGATAGGTACTCTCTCTATTTATATTAGTTTCATTTTTATTGTTTCTGAATTATGAAACCTTATCACATTTTTCTCTCCATCTTCCAAGATTTTAACAGGTAGTTTACAGACTTTATGGATTCATTCTCTACTTTATTGGTTGGGTTTATTCTAGCATTGATGTAAATGATGTGTTCTTCTATGATTTTCTATGTCGAGAATGTAGTTATCTGTATGATTCCGAATTACAGTTGCTTTTTCTGCAATTTTTTATAAATTATTACCAGGAAATTATGTTTGTTTCATATATTCTTTCCAAGTTTAGCTTGAGTTTTCTTACTTCTTTTTAATTCTTAGGTGTATGGATAATGTCTTAGGATCAAGACGATGTAGATATGAGTTGTGATTCCGTCATTGAATTTTAGTCACGCTTCCTATTCTAGCCCAGACTGTATTATTGTTTTGAGGGAAATTGTTACGATTTTTTCCTTTAATTTTTTTTTCGATTTCGTTTGGTTATTTTGAAGCAGCATGGTTTGGGTAGAGAAGCTTATTCACCATCTTAAGGCTGAAATATTCAAGGCAAGATTGAGACCAGATTGTTAGGGTTCTAGACCTTTAGCACTGGAGAGATGAATTAAAACACACGAAAAGAGCCGGATAAACCCTTTGAATTGGGGGTCAGCCACCAGCTCAATGAAAGAAAACTATGTTTAACTGAATTGTTATATTAATTGATGATCCTTACGTAAACATGGCTAGCATATTTATATGTAGCATAACTTGTTACCCAAGTTGTAGTAATTTAAAGGAAACTAAAAGACTTCTAACTAAACTAGATGAATTAAAGGGAACTGTCTAACTAAGGAAAGTAATAACTAAACATGGAAATACTAAATAAGGCAATAGAGAGTAAGGTGTTGGTGCTGCAACATCCCATCCCGCCTGAAAAACGACTTGTCCTCAAGTCTGAAAGTCTGGAAAACGATCGATAATCTCATCCGCATCTTCCCAAGTTGCTTCATCACTTGAATGATCTTTCCACTTGATAAGCCATCTAGTACCAGCAATATTCCCTCTTTTGAACATCTTTCGATCCAGAATTAACTCAGGTTCCCATTTTTTATAATCCACAGTAGTTGGTAGATCAGAGTTGACAATAATGGAAGAACCAAGTTTCAACTTTAATTGAGAAACATGGAACACTGGATGTATGCGACTAGATACCGGCAGTTCCAACTTATATGCCACCGTGCCAATTTTTTCAATAATACGAAATGGTCCATAGAATTTTGGAGATATCTTAGAGAAAGACTTGTCACGAACTGTTGTCTGACGATAAGGTTGAAGGAGAAGGAAAACCCAATCACCAATATCAAATGAACATTCAGTCCTATGCTTGTCTGCATAGTTTTTCATCCTAGCTTGAGCATCATGTAAATTAGAGTGTAGAATTTTCATAATATGATCTCTTGCTCTTAACAAATCATCCACAGCATGCACAAGAGTTGTGCCAGGTTGATAAGTTGAAATTGTTGGTGGAGCACGACAATACAAAGCTTGATAAGGAGTCATCTTTATGGCTGAATGATAACTCGTGTTATACCACCATTCAGCCCACGGAAGCCATTTAAACCAATTTGTTTGTCTGATTCCAGTAAAGCATCGCAGATAACATTCTAAAGTTCGGTTAGTTACCTCAGTTTGGCTATCCGTTTGAGGATGATAAGATGAACTTCTACAAAGTTGAGTATCTTGTAAAGTAAAGAATGCCTCCCAAAAATTACTCATGAAAATAGGATCTCGATCACTAGTTATTGTTTTAGGCATACCATGAAGGCGAACAACTTATCGTACAAAGACATCAGCAATGGTTGAAGCAGAATAAGGGTGTGATAATGCTATAAAGTGAGCATACTTAGATAGACGATCCACAACCACTAATACGGAGTTCTTTCTATTTGATAATGGAAAACCATCGATGAAATCCATAGAAATATCAATCCAGACATCATTAGGGATAGATAATGGATGTAGTAGTCCAAGAGGAGCTGAAGCTTCATACTTATTGCGCTGGAAAATATCACAGTGTTGTATAAATGTCTTAACCGAAGATTTCATACCCTTCCAATAAAAGTTTTGCTGAACACGTTTATATGTTCTAAAATATCCAGAGTGTCCACCGACTGGAGTTGAATGGAACTCATGAAGGAGTTTATTACACCACGCAGAAGTAGATGCCACAACAACACGATTTTCAAAGCGCAAAACTCCATCAACATATGAGTAATTACGTTTATATCTTGGATCTTGACGTAATTGCTGAATAAGAACTCCCAATACAACATCTGCATGACATTCTTGAGTAATTTCATGGATTCCAGAAAAAATGGGAGTTGAGATGGACAATAGTTGAGTGTTAACCATTCTCGATAAAGCATCTGCAGCCCTATTTGCAGCTCCACATCTATAGATGATTTCATAATCATACCCCAACAATTTAGACAACCATTTTTGTTGTTCAAGAGAAGACAATCTTTGCTCAAGGAAATATTTAAGACTTCTATGATCAGTGTAGATTTTGAAATGTCTCCCAAGCAAATAAGGTCTCCATTTGTTTACTGCAGAGACAATAGCAAGCATCTCCTTATCATAGACCGACAAATTCAAATTCTTACATGTTAAAGGTTTGCTGTGATAAGCAACATGCTTGTTAGACTGCATCAAAACTGCTCCTAATCCATTGCCAGAAGCATCACATTCTAAACAAAATTCTTTTGTAAAGTCTGGTAATTCTAAAACTGGAGTGCTTGTTAAAGCAGACTTAAGATGATTAAATGTTGTTGTAGCTTCTTCGGACCATTTGAAAGAATATTGTTTTAACAACTTACTGAGTGGAACACAAATTTTGCCATAATCCTTCACAAATTTGCGATAGTAGCCTGCTAACCCTAGGAAGCCTCTAAGATCTCTAATTGTGGAAGGAATAGGCCAATTCTTAATACTTGAAATCTTGTCTTCTTCGACAGCAACACCATCAGCTGAAACTGTATGACCAAGATATCCAATGGATGACTTTGCAAAGTCACACTTAGATTTCTTTAGAAATAAATTGTGTGTGCGTAGTAAATCAAACACAATCTCTAGATGCTTAAGATGTTCAGATAAGGATTTACTGTAAATCAATATGTCATCGAAAAATACCAAGACAAATTTCCGAAGGTAAGGACGAAACACATCATTAAACAAACTTTGAAATGTTGCGGGTGCATTAGATAATCCAAAGGGAGTTACTAAAAATTCGTAGTGACCATCATGTGTTCTGAAAGCCGTTTTATGAATATCTGCAGCAAATAATCTGATTTGATGAAAACCAAAACGCATATCCACTTTAAAAAAAAATTAGCTCCGTTCAGTTCATCAATTAACTCATCAACAATAGGAATTGGAAACCTGTCCTTCACATTAACTTTGTTAAGTTCCCTGTAGTAAACACACATATGCCAACTAGAATCCTTTTTTCGAACTAATAACACAGGATAAGAATAAGGACTAGAGCTTTGACGAATGAAACCAGCTTGTTTGAGTTCAGATACAATTTTATCAATCTCAGCCTTTTGAAAGTGTGGATATCTATATGGTCTAACATTTATTTGTGATGTGTTAGGAAGCAAAGTTATGCGATGATCATGAGCTCGACAGGGTGGTAAGGATGTAGGAGACTCAAAAATATCTGAGTAACGCAAAAGTAATTCTAAAACAGCGATAGGTACCTCATCAGAAGTTGATGTTGACAAAGTAGGAGTAAGCTGAAGAAGAAATCCATTGGGTGCACAATCTAGAAATTTTTGCAGTGGAGAGCTGTCCAGTAACATAATGGAAGATGAAGAATTTCCAACCAACAAATAGTCAGTATTATTTATCTGAAATCGCATATGTAGTTTGGTAAAATCCCACATAATTTGACCCAAAGTTTGAAGCCATTGAACACCAAGAACAACATCACAGCCACTAACAGGCAAGAGATAAATATCAGTAGTGAATTTGTAGTCTTGTCTCTGAAGAGATATATCCGTACAAGAACCACAAGTGTCTAGAAAACCACCATTACCAACCATAACTTGTAACGCAACACCACTAGATTTAGGAGAAAAACCATGTTTCTTAGCAATTGATGGATGTAAAAAATTATGAGTTGATCCGGAGTCAATGAGAACTGTAAGGGGTTATCCCTGAATATAGCATGTGACTCTCATAGTTTTAGGAAAAGAAGAGCCTAGAAGAGAATGAAAAGAAATTTGAGAATCCTTAGGAACCTCAATGTCATTGTGAATTTCTTATGTAACCTGGAGATCGTCTTCCTCTTCAACAATATTGGTAATCTCATCCATGTCAGAAGCCATATCCAAAATTAATAATCTTGGCTTATCACATAAGTGACCCGGTGTATAGAGTTTATCACAATTAAAACATAAGCCTTTTGCTCGTTTTTCCCTTTGCTCTTCTATAGATAACCTTTTATCTCCTGGAGGTAAAAAAGATTTATTGTATGGGGTGGGTTGTAAAGTGGCAGCGGGTCTGAAATGAGGAGGACGATAAGGTTGCCTTGTAGAAGCCTTATTAACTGCTGCATAAGCTTCTTCTTGATGAATGGCTTTAGTAAAGGCCTCAGTTAAGGTTTGTGGTGCCAATAATTTAACCATAGTGCCAATGTGAGGTTTCAAAGAATGGATAAAACAGCTGATCAAGAAATCCTCAGGAAAATCAACTAAGTTCAATAAATGTTCGAACTCAGGGATATTATCACGGACAGTACCTTTCTGTTCAATAGTGCTTATATCCAACCTAGCATCCACGAATTTTGCTGGAGAAAATCTTTCACGAACCAAAGTACAAAATTGGTCCCATGTAGTAATCGCAGTTTGAGTTTCTCTCCATATAAACCACTGGTTTGCCTCACCTTTAAGGTGTGCAGCGGCAAGAGTAAGTTTAAGAGCATCAGATGCATTGTAAACATCAAAATATTGATCAGTATTGAAAATCCAGCCATCGGGATCGTCACCAGAAAAGTTAGGAAACTTGATATTAGGGAGTAGCTGTTGTTGTTGACCATGATTTGGAAGTGGCGGTGGTGGAGGAGGTGGTGGAGGGTTTGCAGTTTCAGGATGCTGTCGGAGTAGGGGGACAATTTCTCGAAACATATTGCGGAAAGAGTTTTCTATGGTTGTAGCGAGAGCAGTACGGTCTTTTTCCCGAAGTAACGACTTCTCTGCCATCTTCTTCTTATGAGTTTCTTCATCGCGGGCATGAAGGTTAGTAATAGCGTCAACAAGATTGTCAACATTGTCTACTAAGACTTCAATACTTTCGTGAACGGTTTTCAGATTTTCGGTGCAATACATTGGAAGGAAAAGAAGAACCCTAAAAAAATAAAATGGTGGATTTTTTTGAGATTAAAATGAACCTGCTCTGATCCAGGTGTTAGGCTTCTAGACCTTTAGCACTGGAGAGATGAATTAAAACACACAAAAAGAGCCGGATAAACCCTTTGAATTGGGGGTCAGCCACCAGCTCAATGAAATAAAACTAGGTTTAACTGAATTGTTGTATTAATTGATGATCCTTACGTAAACATGGCTATCATATTTATATGTAGCATAACTTGTTACCCAAGTTGTAGTAATTTAAAGGAAACTAAAAGAATTCTAACTAAACTAGATGAATTAAAGGGAACTGTCTAACTAAGGAAAGTAATAACTAAACATGGAAATACTAAATAAAGCAGTAGAGAGTAAGGTGTTGGTGCTGCAAGGTGTTAGGGTTCTAGACCTTTAGGGTTCATCAAATTCCCGTAGAAGACAATGTCTTTGAGTTTTATTCTCTTCATTGAATATTCCACTCCATTATTTGTTGTAGGTTTGTAGAAAAACCTACGTTACGTATATGGATCACAACTACAACAGCCATATCAACAACCACATCACAGCAAACCCTATTTAAAATTAGTTAAGAAATCATATCCCCTAGTATAACACGCACGCGCAATGCGCCTGCTGTTCCGTCCATTATGTTGATGTTTTTCTAAAAGCAATTCTCTTTCGACTTCAGTCATTGAATCTTGTTTTAATTTGTAAAGAAGAAACCATATCAACAACCACATCACAACAAATCCAATTATTGTACATAACATACAATTAAAATTAGTTATGTTTTTCAGAATCATAAACGTAACTTTGAGTTTGTTCATCCATAGGAATTGCCCTTGGTGATTAAGATTTTGAACACCGCCATTTGTGGACACGTTACCCCATACGAGTTATCCTCTTGTAATACCGACTTGTATGTTTTCGGCTATAAATAACACTTTGTAGTTCTTCCACTTTGTAATTTTAATGTAACATAAACTTAAAAAACATAATAAAGAATGTTTCCCTTCCTAACTCTTCATTTCATTTAGAACTAGTTAGTGGTCTGAAAATGTTCAATACCATACAGCTTATGTCACGTTATCATCATTTCTACTAGTGTCATGCCAGTGCTTGCACGGACTCAGATGGTTTTGTCCCAATTTTCATTGGATTACTTTTCTTAAGAGATATTTTATAGAAGAGTCGCATGTTTATGGCCTAATTGGGGTCTATGTCCTGAAACACGCAATTGATGCATTTGGGTCATGGACTAACAAAAAACTATTAAACAATTGTTAGTTAACCTTTTATATTTTACCAAGCACTCGGACCCTATGTTGACTGACCATGACTGGTTAAATATATTGTTGAAACCTTCACCACCCATCAATATAAGGTCTACATAGAGCTCGCTTAAATCTTCTTCGCAATCTCGTGATGATAACTTAAAAAACCATGAAAAATCTTATGAAAAGGAATTACATCAAAAAAAAATGTATCAAAGAAAATACATCCAAATTTCTAATCAATGAAAACAATTTATTTCTTCGAAATTTGCCCATCAGAAGCTAAATGATGTCCGTTAGGTATCATCAAAAGAAAGCCCCCAATTTCAGTTTGGGGATAGACAACCATGCACCATTTAGTCTTGTCAGACACCTGCATTACCATCATTTGTTTCTTTTGCTCTTACTCCTTCACAAATCAAAAATCCCATGTTCTAGTAACTGTTAATTACCCTTATTCAAACAAATATCAAGAGTTGTTATGCATCACTTTCATTTCATCTTCATTATCCTCACTTTCATCTTCGTCTTTAATTACTATCTCGACTAACAATGGAATTTCATAATAAGTGGCCTCACATTTTTCTTCTCCTCTACGCTCGACCAATGATGTTTCATTGGCAGTCTCCTCACCTTGGTCTTCACCTTCATTATATACCCGGAAATTGGTAGCATTTCGTCATTACTTTCTCTATCCTCTCCCAAGTTACCGTTAGTTTTTATTTTCTGCATCAGTAGAAGTAATAACATAACTAATTCACAAAAAAAAATTTTTAAGAAAATTGTTTCTACATCGGTAAAAGTAATAGTATAAGTGTTTAACTGTTCAGTAAAAATAATAGCATGACTATTCAATTACATTGGTGGTGCAACGATAAATCTCTGGATTGAGAATATGTGTCCATCCAAAAATTCCCTTTGAACAAAGGGATACATAGTCCTTGGGTACATTATCTTGTATTTGAGTTCCCTAGTATATTTTTCATTATATGTAAAAATTCAAGTGTAGTTTTACAAATAATAAATGACAGCGTAGTTAATTAACTTACATCTTGATTCATATGATGAATTTCAAGACTACATAGTTCTTTACTTTCAGCTCAAGTGATTTCACTGTTTTCGTTTTAGTCTTGCCCCTAACTAAGGTCACTGAAAGAGGTATAAACTATCACGATATTACACAAAAATTGATCCATGTTCATTTAACACTACCAACCACGATACAACTCTGGAAATATCACAACAGTTTGTCCTTACTGATGCAATCAACCTATAGTAGCTTACAACCAATCTCTCTAACAATATAAATCTAAAAATGTCACCAAACTATGGAGAACAATCTTACCGATCGAAGTTAAAAAATTTACCCTGATGGATAGATTCGCATCTTGTTTGTACAAACACATTGTGTGTACGACGTCCGAGAACACCCCCACCGGCTATATTTGATACCACTGGACTCCATGACTAAAGCAAAATTGAGCTTATGCCCGCAGAAAAATCATCACAAAAACAAAGATATGGTTGCCTAAGAAGTTATTAATTATCAGAACTACAGAAACACTATTTTAGCGATAGATTTTATATGTTACATACCTGCAAGTAATTTGCAAGCAACCGTCCTTCTTTTACCTTTATTAGATGTTACATCTTGGCTTCCTTTTGCCTCAGATAGTTTTTCCAACAACATGTCTTTTTTCCCTCCTCTCTTTAGGTCTTGATATAGTCGAAACAGTCAAGTTAATTTGCTTAATAATCAAAATATCTTAAAGCAAAAGTAGGTACCTCTCATAATCAAAAGTTGAATTATTAAGCAACATTCCTTCTCCTTTAGTTGCTGAGATTTATCATACACCAAAAAAATCCAACAATTAGCAATTAAATCCCAAACCTACAAAATTCCAAGAATATCAACAAAAAATCGAAAGCATTAGAAGTGGAAACACATTTATTGGAGCAGAAGTGATAATCCATTTTATAGGATCTTTTAATTTTTGCTGAATGTGGGAGAAACACTTTCCAAAATATAACTAAATATATATATAGTTGTGCCCGTGAGAAAAACTATAATAAAAACCATCAATTAGGTATACAGAACTTCTCAATACCTGTTAACTGATCAATTAAACAGTAAGCACGAAATATGACTGAATCGGAAAATCTGCTAAGAAAGAAAGAGATCAAAAATTAAGATGGGAAAGAAAGAGATCGAAATAGAACATAGAGAGACTATAATAAACCAAATCAAGAAGATCACTGCTCGACAGAAGTAGAAAACCCAAGAAGTAATTCAAACCGTACGAAAACCCTAATAATACCTTGATCAACAGATATCTGCTACTGTTCATGTGGATTTTTTTTCTGCTGGGTGTGCTTATACATAAGTATGAATCATAACGTGTTAGGTCGATAGACATAGCTAGCTGGTATATGATGGACATCTGAAGTACGTTTTCTTTCACCATTGCAGGTAACCATGGGTGATTAAAGAGTGCTGGAACAAATGGAGTTTGTTGATTAGCAGATTAGGGTTTGTTGTAAAATGGGGGTAGTAGAGAGGGAATTATATTATAACCAGACGTATGGGAAAGGATAGAAAATTAGGTCGAAAATAATAAAGATTGGTGGTGTGAAAAAACTAAAGTTTCCTATTGGTCTAAATATTCTTGGTGAGGCCAGAAGCTCTAGAATTTGACATTGATACAGCTTTTAACCACAACAGAGTATTTTCTCCTGAAACTATATATAGATATAGTTTTTCACCGTGCTACGAATGGGTTTGTTTCTCGCTTATAAAATATTTTGTCCATGTTTTAAAATTAGTACTACTATTAAATATAAAAAAATATATAATAATAAGTTTAAATACTCTGTGAAAAATGTCTGATTTACCAACGAATAAAATACGTCATCCAAAAAAGTAAATAAAATGTCATAGACTTGTAGACTAAAATCTTTGAGAGCGATACCATTCATTAAGCCTCGTAAGTTGGCTGAAAATTATACCGCTCCAATCTTTTTCTATTTTTTGATATTCTTTTAAATTTCTTTAAATAAACTTCTATATATATTCTCGCCTCTTTTAATTTACTTAATCATTATTTCTGTATCTTTACTTCATTAGTAGATGTGTTATTGAAATTTTGATATTTCATTTATTTTGTTTTAAATATTGTTCAACTGCTAGATTTTTTTAGTAAATTCGTACATATTGGTTATGTCATGTGATTTTGTTGGAGTTTTATTTTGGTAAAATGGGTATAAGAGTATAGGTAAATTCCATATATATTCTAATTTATTTTTAAGCATGTAAACTCCCCTCATTTATGGTATTGTGTTGACTATAAAACCGTGAATATATTATTTTGATATCATTCTAAGAAATTCCTCGTTGAATTACGTACTTACTAAGAAACGAACAAACCACAATTGCAAGATATCGTATCTTTTACCTAAAAATTTCCATAAGAAGATGATTTTTTTTAAAAAGAAGTTATATTATACCCATGAAGTCTTATATACTTGTGTCTCATTTCGCTATTTTTTAACAAAATTTAAAATTTTAATGTGACTATATTATATATAGACTGAGTGAGAATATATATGTATGTGTACAATGGAATTATAAGATGCTAACCCCCAAATGATCAGAAGAACCTTCAAATTAATATGTTTTAAGAGAGTGTAAGATTGTCACTAAATTATAGGATGAAAAGTCGCGTGTTATAAAGTGAGTTTTATGTAAGCGACTCTAAATACACCTGTAAACTGTAAGTCGAGTATTTTATTGAGTTAGTTTTGTTTCTTTAGAAGCATATTTTGTATACTCGATAAATAATATTTTAACCTTAATGTTGGTTAGGTGCAAGTTTCTCGTTTAGGATTATTTTTTTTGGTATAAAGAAAAATAAAACTTAATGAAACTTGGATAAAGTAAAGCTAACGATTCAGTAAGGTGATTAAAAAAAGAAGGAAATGTTAGAGAAGTCCACCAAAAGTACGATCATTGGCGTGTATGGAATATTTTCCGAGATTGTGAACTAAACATGTGAATTCGATACATACCGAGGGATGATTCTACACCTACCACAGTTAAATCCCTGGGAAATATCGTAGATCAAATCCAACGGTTAGAGGATAGCGATTCTAGCACTTTGATAAGTAGCGGACACCATTAAAAAAATGGGACCCCTTTCCCTATCTCCTCGGGATTTTTTCCCGGTATACTAATCATTTTCGCATACCGAGTGTATTTAAATCCATGTTCCCATCAATCGTATGATTGTGTCTAATCTTATGTTATCCCATGAGTTGTACTATGGACCCACGGGTGGGATCGGTGTTTAACATTGCACCATGGCTGTGAATAGTCGTTAACACGATTTACAGGGAGATCTCTGTTAAAATTGCCAACTATGCGTTTAATTCGGTCTAGTACTTAGACGACTGAGTTGGCTTTCGGTAACTACCAATAATATTAATGACTGAGGCCCATTACAAAGCTCCAAAATGTAAGAAAATATTAAAAGTTCAGTTAGAAATAGCGGAGAAGAGGATAGTTTTGGTAGCCACCTCATTCGGTTCTACAATTCTAGTGATGAAAAATCTCCAAGAGGTATGTTGCACACCATTTGTTTAATGTATAAAGCTTGGATACTTTAAAATTCATCGCGAAAATTTTAAAATGGACGGACGCCCATAAAAATGACTTCAAAATGTTTGGTACTATGAAGGAGTATGGGACTTATCATGTCCGATAATGAGGCAAATTATTACACCATTATCTCAATCTGCTACATGGGCAGAGTCTATACAAAAAGACGTTGTCAGTTCAAATATTTCATCCAAAAAGCAGCTAATTCAACAGGCCATGTTGCGTAGTTGAGCATGTGTTGTGACACCAACTCCACGTACCTTAACTGATTTCCTAATTTTTAGTTGGTTTATTTCCTTGTTTAGATAGCAGTTTAAGAGTTATTAAAACTCTAAGTTATTTACTTCTTATGCAAGGCTTTGAAGCTATAAATAGCCTGGCCAACTTAGTATTCGTTTATCAATCAATAAAACAAACCCTATTTCTTAATCTTTTTCTCTTAATCTTCCAAGCAGAGGTGGCTAACCCCCAACTCAAAGGGTTTTATCCTGGTTTCTTAAGTATTTGGTCTGATTTCCATTGTGTTTTGGTTTTGGTGTTGGACCATAGCAGGTTTGCTCAAACCCTAAATTTTACACATTTTTTTTCCTTCTTACCCTACCATGACATACACAGAAGATTTATCTGTTCTGTAACAAGGCATCAATGGAGTTACCACCAAACTTGATGCACTAGTCACCACCATTAACAACAATCATACTCATGATGAAAAAGCTCGTGAACGAAAAACATCTGACGATAAGCAGCTGCGTGAATATGATCGTGCTCTTCGGAAACACGATTTATCTGAACATACCAAAGAGCTTTCTCAAACTCTTACAACAGATCTTATGGCAGCCCTAACTTCTTACCTAACTACAGCTCTAGGAACCACTTTACGTGATGTGTTTCGTGAAGTTTATCCTCAACAGGGTTCTCGTAATAATGCTCCACCACCTCCACCTCCTCCTGGTGGTAATGACAATGCTCTTCGAGCTGGCTCAATTAATTTAAAGTTTCCAACTTTTGATGGTGATGACGCGGATGGCTGTATTTTTACTGCAGATCAGTATTTTAACCTACACGTTGTTGCTTACAATATGAAAATATCAATTGCTTCTGCACATCTGAAGGGCGATGCCAATGCTTGGTTTCGCTGGAAAAGAACAACTGTTACTTTAACTTCTTGGCTGGAATTTTGTGATCTTGTGCATGCTCGTTTTTCTCCTGCGAAGTTTGTTTATGCCAGGATGGCTGTTAGCACCATTAAACAAAAAGGTACGGTTCGAGAACACATACCTGAGTTTGAACGCTTATTAAATTTTGTCAATGATCTACCTGAAGATCATTTGATCAACTGTTTTATACATTCCCTTAAACCGGAAATTGGTTCTATGGTTAAACTACTTGAACCTCAAACCTTAACTGCGGCTTTCACTAAGGCCATCAATAAAGAAGATGCATTAGCTTCCAATGCTACCCCAAAGCCTTATCATCCTCCACAGCTACGGAATCCAATACCTACTACTGATGCTGCTGCTATTCCAATAAAAAAACCAAATCTATCACTTGGAGCTAAGAGACTTACATGGGAATAAAAAAAGGCAAAACAAGACAAAGGTGAATGTTTTAATTCTGACCAATTATTTACCCCGAGACATCTGTGTTCCAAGCCAAGGTTGTTGATATTGGATGGATCTCCAACTACAGATGAATCTAGTATTGAGCATCTTGATGAAGACATTGTCAGAGAAGACGAACCAGCTTATGATGATACTCCGCAACCTTCACTTTCTTTTAACTCGTTGGTGGGTACTCTTACCCTAAAATAATGCGCATATCTGGAATTATGAAAGGCCAACCATTAACAGTCCTTCTCGATTCGGGGTCTACTCATAACTTCCTTCACCCAAGAATTGCTAAGCAATGTGGATATTCGGTTTGCTACTCAACTGCAAATTTACGTGTGATAGTTGGTGATGGTGCTCAGATAAGTACTCAAGGGTTTTATCCCAATATTCCACTTAAATTCCAAGATTATGAGTTTACTTCTAATTTTCATCTATTATCTATTAGTGGTTGTGATGATGTGTTAGGCATTCAGTGGTTACGCACACTTGGTAAAATTTCTTGGGATTTTACAGCCCTGACAATGAAGTTCAGCGTTAATAATTATGACATTCTGTTGGTTGGCAATGATTCCCCCACAATTATGATGTTGGATAGTTATCCAATGCAACGTTTATTGGACAAAGAGCAATATGGATTTTTGTTTCAGTTTTGCACATCCAATACAGATTCTCCTGCCAGAGCTCAAGTTTTGGAACCTGAAATACGACGCTTATTATCAGAATATTCAGATATTTTTGAAACTCCGACTACGTTGCCACCATCAAGACAGCATGACCATCATATCCCATTACAACCTGATTCGTCACCTGTCAATGTTAGGCATTACCGCTATCCGCATTTTCAGAAGACTGAAATCGAGAAGATAATTTCAGAGCTGCAACAAGCAGGACTTATTCAAAATTTTTTAAGTCCTTTCTCTTCTCCTATTTTGATGGTTCGAAAGAAGGATGGATCTTGGAGGATGTGTGTGGATTATCGTGCCTTAAAATAAGATCACTATTAAGGATCGTTTTCCAATTCCTATGGTGGACGAACTTCTTGATGAATTATTTGGTGCTTGTATATTCACAAAGCTCGACTTACGTTCTGGTTATTATCAAATCAGACTTTTTGGCCCTGATATTCACAAGACTTCCTTTCGTACTCATCATGGCCATTACGAGTTCCTTGTCATGCCATTCGGACTTTCCAATGCACCAGCCACTTTTCAAAGCTTGATGAATCATATATTCCGACCTTATTTACGCATGTTTGTGCTTGTGTTTTTTGATGATATCTTGATTTATAGCAAGAGTTTTTATGAGCATATGGCACATCTAAAGACATTATTTGAGATTTTACGATTTAATAAATTATTTGTCAAGGAATCCAAGTGTACATTTGTGGGGTATTTAGGCCATGTTATTTCATATGAAGGATTGTCAGTCGAAGATGATAAAATTAAGAGTATTCTCTCGTGGCCTATTCCTAATACAATTAAGGAACTTCGTGCATTTTTGGGTCTTGCAGGTTATTATCGTAAGTTTGTTAAGAACTTTGGAATGATTAGTCATCCCTTAACCCAATTATTGAAGAAGGATGCTTTTGTATGGACTGACACTGCAACATCTTCTTTCAAGCAACTACAGCAAGCTCTTACTACGACTCCTGTATTAATATTACCAGATTTCGACAAGGAGTTTTATCTTGAGTGTGACGCTTCCGGTGGAGGCCTAGGTGTTGTACTAATGCAATCTCATAGACCCATTTCTTATTATAGCAAACCATTGTCTGGTAAGAACTTAAATCTTTCCATCTATGATAAAGAAATGTTGGCAATTGTGTCCGTTGTTCAAAAGTGGCGACCTTATTTAATGGGAAGGCACTTCAAGATCTATACAGATCATAGGAGTTTGAAATATTTCTTGGATCAAAAGTTTCGTCTATGGAACAGCAAAAATGGTTATCCAAGTTATTAGGATATGATTACCATATTATCTTTCGCAAGGGCAAGGAAAATATTGTTGCAGATGCCTTGTCTCGTTTGTACGGTCCTCAACTTTCTTTACTTTCTACATCTGTCCTTTCTGGTGTACATGATATTATTCCAGAGTGTTATCAGGATGAAGATTATGCATCGCTTATTGAAAATTTGAAAACTTACCCTGAATTCAAGCGTCATTACACATATGCAGATGGCGCTTTAAGATATAAGCAACGCATTGTGGTTATTCCTTCTTCTTCATGGTGTTCCAAGTTACTTGCGGAATTTCATTCAACTCCTATGGGGGGTCATTCAGGTTATTTACGGACCCTCAAGAGACTTCAACAAAAAAATTATTGGAAAGGAATGAAAAATTCACTTAAGGAGTTCATTGATCATTGTGACATATGCTAGCGTAATAAAACTGAATCCGTTTCTCCCCCTGGGTTGTTGAGTCCTCTGCCTATACCTTCTGATGTTTAGCTTGATATTTCAATGGATTTCATTGATGGATTTCCATTATCAGAGAGAAAGAGTTCAATCTTAGTTGTGGTTGATCTCCTGTCCAAGTATGCTCATTTTCTTGCTTTGTCTCATCCATATTCTGCCAGCACAGTTGCCGAAGTGTTTATAAGAGAAATAGTTCGTCTCCATGGAATACCAAGAAGTATCGTTACAGACACGGATGCGATTTTCATGAGTACTTTTTGGACAGCCTATTTTTATTTACAAGGTACACAACTATGTCATAGATCAGCTTATCATCCGCAATCAGATGGCCAAACTGAGGTTACTAATCGAACCTTGGAATGCTATTTACGTTGTTTTGCTGGTATGAAACCAAAAGATTGGTTTAAATGGTTGTCGTGGGACGAATGGTGGTATAATACAAGTTTTCATACTGCCATTCAAATGACTCCTTTTGAAGCTTTATATAGTCGATCTCCTCCAACAATCTTATCCTATTTACCTAGTTCTACGCCAGTGCATGATGTTGATCTAAATTTACAAGCAAGGGATCATACTCTTAAACTTTTAAAATCCCGTTTGTTGGATGCTCAATCTCGGATGAAGAAATATGTTGATTCTCATCGCATTGAGAGGTATTTTCAGGTTAATGATAGGGTTCATTCGCGACTATAACCGTACCGGAAAACTACTTTGGCTAGTACGTCTTTTTCGAAGCTCTCTCCTCGCTTCTATGGTCCTTTTCGTGTTATTGAGAAAATTGGGAGTGTGGCTTACAAACTGGAGCTCCCTGCAACAAGTCGCATTCATCCTATTTTTCACGTTTCTCAGTTGAAAAAGAAACTAGGCGTAACTGTTAATACAGTTGTTGTTTTACCTGACATCAAAGATTATGATAAATGGGAACCCTCTGCAATCTTACAGCGCAGAATGTATAAGAAAGGATGTACTAGAGGAACATAATGGTTGGTACACTGGAAAAACCATCCTGAAGATGAAGCCACTTGGGAGGATGCTGATGATTTCATTGCACGGTTTCCAGACTTTTAGCCTTGAGGGCAAGTCTTTTTTCCAGGAGGGAAGGATGTTGTGACACCAACTCCATGTACCTTAACTGATTTCCTTATTTTTAGTTGGTTTATTTCCTTGTTTAGCTAGAAGTTTAAGAGTTATTAAAACTCTAAGTTATTTACTTCTTATGCAAGGCTTTGAAGCTATAAATAGCCTGGCCAACTTAGTATTCGTTTATCAATCAATAAAACAAACCCTATTTCTTAATCTTTTTCTCTTAATCTTCCAAGCATAGGTGGCTAACCCCCAACTCAAAGGGTTTTATCCTGGTTTCTTAAGTATTTGTTCTGATTTCCATTGTGTTTTGGTGTTGGACCATAACAGCACGAGTATGAGTACTCGGAAAGCTTAACATCTGCCGAAATTATAATTTTGATTCATAGTCATTTCATTCTCCTCAGTTGTCGGTGTAACAACATCTGCTGCAACATCCCATGACCAAAATCATGTTTTATAAGGGCGTATGGAATCTTCATGTAATGATTTGAACATAATAGATTCATAAACCCATTTACGGATGGTGTTTCTGAGCACCAAAAATAATTTGGAGGAAAGAAATCACCAAAGATATTTGGAGCTTCCCATGAAACCCTTTTCAGCATGCCTGCACGAAAAAAATATATCGACAATACAGTAAGAAGACGTACAACAGCACAAAAACGATATATTGGTAAAAAGTTGAGAAACGAAAAAGCAAAACCCTAGGGGGGGGGGGGGGAACAACACAAAAAGATACAACCTTACCTTTGCTCCATTGCATTATATAGAAAGCATCCAAGGCAGAATTTCCAAAAAAAAATCTCGGTTTAGGAAAAAATATTCACCTATTTCAGGAAACATCACCCAAAATGTTATGAAACTTTGATAATTTTGGATAACTTTTTTATTCTCCTGTCACCGTAATTAATATTGCAAATAATTTTTATAAAAGAATAAATATCTCTTCATTGTATTTGTTTTTATTTTAGGCATTTTTAATTATGGTATATAAATAAAATGATTAAAAAAAGAGAATCAAAAAAATGAAAACAAACATATTGTTATAGGGCCTATGGATCATGGATGTGCGGTCCATCTAGTTACCTAGAGTTTACCTTTACATATATATAAAGTATATTGTATCCATGTAACCCTATTATCCTGATCAGTAGAAACCTCTCTTTGTCTCTTTACTTTCTCCATATTTTCCACTGCAACACGTTATCATGCACGACTCTACCAACTGGTGCAAATTTCTTTTCTTCGTTCAAGATTGGTTATGGATTATTACTTGAAGATTAATGTGGTTCTGATCCTATTTTTTTATCATCATGGATGCACTATCAGGTATTTCTTTTGAACAAAGAAATTTCGTTTTCGTAGTATATATAAGGGTTCCACAAACGTATGATTATAAAACCTAGAGATTTAACCGTTAGATTTTCATGAAAGTTTAATATGTTAAACCCTATCCGTCATTACTATGTGTGTTAATATTTCAATCAAATCGGAAAAAGATGCAATCTCCAAAACTGGATTTTAATGAATCTGTGTACGTTCAGGAAAACCCTAATTTATAACAGTGTATAAAAACGTATGTTTTAGGAATTACAACCGTTAGATTATGCTGTATTTGTTTAGTGTGTTACATATTTTTCTCCTTAAAGCACTGTAAAAATTTATTAAAGATCCAACCATGGAAATTACTCCAAAGTACGTGATATGTTCTGCTGTGTCCATAGAAACGTGAATTGGAATAGTCATACGATGTCATAAATATAATTTTATCGAGCCGTTGGATGTCTTTTAAATTTTAATATGTTTGTCGAAACATTGTGATAAATCTAATGTAAAAAATATATCATGATCGGACGACGATGCATTTGTCTGTCGATAAGAACAGTTGAAATAAGAATTTTGTCAAGTTTTAGGATTAACGATATGTTTTGGGCTCATATACTAATATTTTCAAACTTATTATCAATGGGTCTGAATATTTCATATATAATGAACCATATATGTTTATATTCATTAGCCATGACCTTGTCAACCTAATGGACCGGGTCTTGACCAAATAGTTGACCAGACTTTGACTAAACCAATTTGGCTCTAATTTGACCTTTTGAACACATAAGTACTTGAGCACCATTAAAGAGTATATGATGTGGAAGTATGTGTGCACAAGTACAATACTTTCATCATAAAAATCTTCAACTTGTAAAGATACACCTTTCAAAGAGGAAGTCATTCCTTCAACATTTCCAAGGCGACATATTAACTTCGGACGATGTAATGCTTTGAATGAAGTTTGTCGAAACATTCATTTTCCCCCAAACTTGAATGTTCAGTGGGATGTAATCCACTTGTTAGACTATAATGAGTCAATAACTTCGACAATGATATGTTGTAATTAATAGCGAACCTCACTTTTTGTGAAAAGAAACTCACATAAGTTTTCATGAGTCAGAGATGTAATTCTGGATCCAGTAATAATGATACAAAGTAAATGTATTTACCTATTATGGGACATAGATGTAATTCTGACTCATATGAATGAGAGTTGAAAATATTGGTATAAGCATTTTACTGAGAATGGTACAAGTGTTGTAATACAAGTATCATATATTAGTAGTCAACTATAAGAGTTATAGGGAGTTTAAAGGAAAACGAACTCACTGTATTCTTGGAGAAGGTCATATCATAGTTAGACGTCAACATTAATGGAAACAAGAACTTTGCCAATTTTTCTTATTGTTTATCTTTATTCAATCGAATTCGTATGGTTATATTCTATATTTTGCATGATTTGATCCTAAACTATTGTCTACATGATAGTTTGACCGATATTATATTAGCTAAAATAAAGAATATTTTTTTGCAAATAATTATATCCCTTGTATGCTTTTACGTAATGAATAGTATATCATTTCCATGAGACTGAAATTCTCTAAAGCACTTGAGATATACTCAAAAGTACTTGAGTTAAAAGGATCATTCGTACATTATGATGAAAAGTATATTATCTTCATGAACTGTAACACTCTAAAGTAAATGAGATAATTTTTATTTTGTTATGTAATAAGGCCACACCACTTATTACACGAAGCTCTTAAGGAAATATATTAAACTGCTTGTTGACTTGTTTCCTTATATAATACCATGTGATGATTCGATCATTACATGTAATAGCCGAGCGAAGGAATGCTCAATCTTTGTTGCCTAATTGGTATAACGATTAAAAGTTACATAAGCTCTATAAGAACTAGAGATAATCACACCTTGTTAAATTCCACAGAAACCCATGCAAGTGGATATCATGTGGTAACTCACAGTGATGAGAATGTAATTTGATTGCATCTTTTTAGTCTCTAATATATTTGGAAGGACATTAGAGAAACTAATGAGTCAATCTAGTGAAGTGTAAATCACTATAGTATTTAGATTATTGAATCCATATTGACAACGACGATGAAATGTTGGGAATTGACTCATAAAGGCTTTGACATAACCATAAATCCACTTTGGTTATGACATGATGATTGTTTTGAAAGAACTCATACAAATATCACTTTATTTGAGTGAACGAAAATGGGAAAAAGATTGACAGAATGCAAAGTGACGGCATATCTCTCAATAAGTGTTTTCTAAATTACTAGATGCACAACCCCCCTTCCCATTATGCTTTTATTAGGTAAGAAAGCATATCACTCATTTTTACAAAGTCTTCAGTAAAACAGGATCGAGAACATCCTAAGGTGAAAATGGTAAAAATTCCATCTTACAAAGAAAACAAGGTGAACTTTAGAAAAATATTCATACAGAATGCGGACCATTAAAGTGACCGATGAATCTGGTGAATGTTCTAACATTTTGGACTAGTTATAGTTCCAAAGAAATTTGCGTTTAAAAACTCCTAGCACATATTACACAATGCAAAGTGCAAAGGCTATCCACCCTTGTTAATGCTAGAGAATTTACATCAAAAGGACTTGATGAATATTGCATGTCTAATAGGATCAATATAGAGCATCTTATACCAAATGGTCTTGCAGAGGCTACCATCAAAGGTTACAGATGGTGTCTAAATAATAGGTTATGCATACCAACCTACCTTTTATTGCTTTGGGGATATGCAATATTACACGCCTCTTTACTTAATTCGTTTTTAGAACCCAATATTAGTCAACCTTTTCTGTGTACCAGTTGGTTATTGGATTTATACCTGACATTCGTGTTATTACGCATTTTTGGTTGAAATATATATGTGCCATTACGACTCCACATCGTACTATGATGGGTATTCAAAACTGTTAAGTAGTTATGTTGGAAATGAGTTCCCAACAGTTATCCGCATTTTTGAAACCTTTGGAAGGAGATATCTTACCGCTAGATTTGCGGGTTATCACTTTAATGAGACAGTCTTCCCGTCGTTAGGGGGAGATAAGAAAAAGTATTTTCTAAGGGAACGACAGGAATTGTCATGGTGTGTTCCCACAGTGTCTCATATTGATTCTTGTACTCCACAAATGTAAATGTGAAGTGATAAAGAATATTCGATTTTCAGAATGTACAATGATGTCGCTAAAGTGATGAGATCACACATACCAGCTGCAAACCTACCTGCAAAGTTACAAATCCTCAATAAAAAATATAAACCATAGACTAAGGTGTTGCAACTATACTCAGTGGAAGTGTGGTTGAGGCCGTGGATCCATAAAAGAAGTTGGAGAGACCACTTGGTTCGATCTCACCTAGAAAGGAAGTAGGTGAGTAAGGCACAAATTATTTATATCATCAGAAATCATCTCATAAGATTTCCTATGAATATGTACATGGATCAAACTGGAGGACGCTCCGAAGTTTTAAATGATTCTAGAGAACAATGAAATCCTGACGGATTATGAGAATGCACATGAGTCAATGGAAGGATTATGCATGCACAGTGATGATATAATCTATAAATAGTTTCTCCAGAAGTAGAGAACAATGAGATTGAACCATGATTTATTTTGATTAATTTTAAATAAACAAATATTTAGCCTACAAAATCCAGGTAGAACTTAGTTCTTTGGAAAATATATGGGTATTTGGTGTGGTAGTGCTAACCAACCAAGTGTAAAGCCTATTGGACATACATAATTAATTTGTCATAAAGCATAATGAGAAGAAAGTAGTATTAAAGTACAACGACTCTCCTTGTGGCGCGAAGTTTCTCACAAAGCCCTAGAATTGTTCTCTTGTAATGAACGTTATAGAGTTCCGCTACTTAGTTAGATTGGTAATTTCAAAAGGACTTGAAATGAAGCATATGTATGTGGTTTTTACGTATCTCTGAAATAATCAAGAGATAGAAGATATTTACAAAAGTAATTGATAGACTTTTGTTGCCCAAATCAAATGACTCTAAACCACATAATGCGTTTACAGTTAGATAAAACGCTCACTTATAGATTCAAGCAATCAGGCAGATGTGGTATACCCGTCTAAGTGACTATTTGATTTGGAGGGGATAGACAAGTAAGTTATTTATCCTTTCCTATTCACAAGAAAGTTACGGATTTGGAATTATAGCTATCTATGTCTTTGGTACATACATGATGGGTACTCTTGATGTAATAAGAGATCTTAAAAGCTATTTAAAATCCGAATTTGAGATAAAAATCTGGGTAAAGCTCGACCGAATACTGAGCTTGTGGTATATTATCCCACCAGTTTTCATTTGTCTAAAGTTGTCAGGCAATTTAACAAAGACATGCATCCTGATAGTACTTCCATGATTAGTCGAGGTTCAAATGTAAGTAAGTGACCATTTCTTCTAAAGGAAGATGACGAAGATGTGTTGGGAGATGAAATTCCCATATCTATGTACAATAGACGCATTGTTGTACTTAGTATAATAATGTACTCGATAAAATTTTGCATCCTCAAAGAACTTATTAGATAGATATAGCTCAGCGCCAACGTAGTGTCATTGGAATGGTATAGTGAATCTAATCATGTACTTAAAGTAAGCATTGACATAAATTTGTTTTATCCCTACAAAGACATTAAAAGGAATGCTAATGAAGTGCAATCCAAAAGTTGTTGATTATGAAGGAACAATAATCTCTTCTCCAACTAATGTAATCAGAAGGAGATATGGTAGATTATTTTCTAGGTTATTACCGATCTTCAGTTTCGAAAAGTACATGACTAAAGGAACTGTCTGGAATAACTCTGAAAGTAATCATGGGGAGATGCCGATATCAGGGGGAGGATCCAAGGATATGATGTCGACATATTTTACTTCGAAATTGAAGCTGTGTTGTACTCTTTTTCCATTCGATCGAGAATAGTTTTGTTGCTCGACAAGGTTTTTAGCGAGACAACACTAAAAATATCAAGTATGTTGAACATTCAAGTCATAAAGATCGCGTTTATATTACTGAAAATATATGAATCAAATAAATAAAATGCGATAGTCTGTTAAATAAAGTAACTTCCAGAATCAACAACATGGTCTTATAAACATTCAAGTCACAAAAGTAAAGTGTGATAAACTCCTTTTGAATGCCTTAGACTAATGAAAATTGTCTGACATCAGGGGGGAGAATCTAATGGTGTGTTGAACTATTTTCCTTCACCGAGGTTACTTTTCCCCACAGGGTTTTTACTACACGGCAAGGTTTTTAATGAGACAACAACAAACACCGGGAATGTAATTTCCCAACTAAGGCTATTATATTTCTCACGAGGATTTCCTTCCTTAAGAGTTGTGAAACAACTAGTCAACTTCAACGGAGTAAAGTGATCATCTGCAACGGATCACATTTACTTGCATCTGTCACGTTGTACTCTTTTCCCTTCGTCAAGGTTTTACCCCATTGGGTTTTCCTTGTCAAGGTTTTAATACGGCAACATATTCGAGTCCATATATGTTCTAAGTTTGTTTAATATTGTACTCTTTTTCTTTAGTTCAGGTTTTTTCCCTATGGGTTTTTCTGGACGAAGTTTTTACAAGGCAATTAACTTAGACTCATCGATCTTTTAAGATCGTATTGCATGTGACGAACTACATGTAAAGTACGAGACAACATGTGAAGTAATACATGTGAATAGTTATACCAAGGTTTTGTCTCACTGGATTTTTTCCTTATCAAAGTTTTAATGAGGCAATTGATTTCGGCACAAGTCATCAAGGAGGGAACGACATTTGAAGAACAACATTCAAAGAACTATATGTGAAGCACTATGTATAAAGTTTTGTTATTGAACCACACAAGGGGGAGTGTTATAGGGCCTATGGACCATGGATGTGCGTTCCATCTAGTTACCCAGAGTTTACCTTTACATATATATAAAGGATATTGTATCCATGTAACCCTGTTATACTGATCAATAGAAACCTCTCTTTGTCTCTTTACTTTCTCCATATTTTCCACTGCAACACATGTCAATTTTTCCGTGATTAGTTTTTTTATAATATCGTGAAAAAAAAATCACCTTGAAAATATTTCTGATTTATCCTTCTGTTAGTATGCAGCAAAGCCAAAAAGTACTAACTCCATTGTTAAGAAATCAGAGAGTGATCGAGTTTAAAATCAATTAAAAAGGAATACAAAATCAAAAAAACAAACACCAACAATATAAAAAAAACATGATTTTACAATTCTATACCTTGCATGCCTTTATTAATATGACCACAAAGTTCCAGAATAGTTGTTTAAATGCTCATGAGATTCGATTACCGCAGCCAATGTCGACACCTTCCAGGTTTATGCAAAAAAAAATTGAAATGCCTAGGGGGACTTCATGCGGCGAGGACGGGTTACGAGCACAACATCTTGTTGACACTCTTAGTGGTCCCGCTGCTGTTGTGTCAGAAGACATCCTTAGCTCCATTCCCAATCTGGTTAACCTTTGGCTTGACGGACTATGTCCCAACGAGTTAGGCGAGTTTATAACGAGTGCTCCCCTCACTTCTTTGCTGAAACCTGGGGGTTCTATTCGCCCCATTACTGTTGGGATTATTTGGAGAAGATTAGTTTCGAAACTTTCCACTTCTGTCGTGGCTAAAGAGATGGCACTATACCTTGGTAATTTTCAATTTGGTGTGGGTATTCCGTGCGGTGGTAAGGGTATTGTACATTCGGTTAATAGGCTCCTAGAATTTAAAGGTCATTAAGACAACATGTCTATGGTTCTAGTAGATTTCATCAACACCTTTAACTTGGTAGACATAGTGACCCTAATTCTCGAAAGCAGGCGCAGTTATCCTGCTATCTCAAGATGGATTGAATTTTGTTATGCTAAGCCCACTTGATTATACTACATAGACCATGTCCTCTTATCTACGCAGGGCGTTCAACAAGGTGACCCTCTTGGACCACTTCTTTTTGCTCTTGCTTTACATCCTCTTGTGAATAAAATCGATAGCTTGTGTGACCTAGACCTCCATGCCTGGTATTTGGATGAAGGTACTCTAATTGGTGATACCGCAGAAGTCCCTAAAGTGCTCATAATTATTCAGATGGATGGACATCTCAGAGGTTTGCATCTCAATGTTGGAAAAACAGAGTTGTTCTGGCCTACAGTCGACCCGCGTAACATTCTACCAGGTATTTTTCTTGATAACATTGGTAAGCCTACTGGTGGGGTTAAGTTTCTTGGTGCACCTGTTAGTCTGGACATCCAGTTTTGTGCCTGCATGGTGTTGAATAGGGTGAACAAGACTATACAACTGATGGATTCAGTCCGCAAGCTGCGAGACCCACAAAGCGAGTTACTACTTCTTCGTAGTTGCTCTGGTGTTTCCCAGTTATACTTATTCATGCGTACTACTTTTCTAGTGGTTGAGAAGCAGGCTCAAGCTCAGTTTGACAACCACCTTTTCCATCATTTATGCCAATTGATTACTGGTGATGGTCCTGGTTTCGGCCTTTTCCAGCGACGCATTGCATCGGTGCCTCTTAGATATGGCGGCTTAGGTATTTATACCATGGACGATACAGTGAATTATTGTTTCCTCACTTCGTGTGCTCAAGATAAGAATCTTCAGGATAATATTTTACGCAATGCCTCTGTTACGGGTACCAACTCCACTTTCCAGTCCGCTATTAACCAATATATACAATTAGTGGCTTTCTTCCTTCTTTTTTTAGCGTCGTTGACACTTCCCCACATCTTATGAGAACCCTGGTAGTTCCATACTTCGATGTTGTAAAGAAAGAAATGCCTTCATGAGTTTTCTACGTCAGAATGTGACTTAGTTTTATGAAAATGTAACAAGACAAATCATGCGCATGACTATCTCTTGGCTATTTCTATTAGTGGGTTGAATCAAAGTATTGGGTTAAGACAGTTTTCCTCTGTATTATGTTACCGTTTGGGTATCCCACTTTTCGAATAAGGTAGCTTTTGTTCCAGTTGCAGTAGGGAGATGGATGTTTTTGGTGATCATGCTTTGCATTGTGCCAGTGATGTGGGGCTTAAGTTCCGACATGATCTTGTTCGGGATACTTTGGTTGATTCTTGTTTCAAAGCAGGAGTTCCTGCTAGGAAGGAAGTTTCCTTGGGACTTTTATCCGATGATGGCTCTGACTTGAGGTCTGCCAACATTCATTTGCATAATTGGGAAAATGGTCAGGATACTTGCTTCGATGTCACTGGGGTTTCTCCTTTCACAGGTAAGGGGGTTCGTGCTTTCGTGCCTGGCCTTGCTATCTCTAATGATGTCACTCAAAACCGCAAATTTTTTTGGATAAGTGTAGCGCTCAAGGTTATGGTCTGGGTGTGTTAGATTTAGCGCTCAAGGTTATGGTCTGGGTGTGTTAGATTTCTCCACCCTTGGCGAGCTTGGGGATGACATGGTGGTTTTTCTAAAAATATTGAGGTGCTGCATAGCTAGTCATGATTTCAACGAAAAACTTAGGAATTTTGTTTTTCACGGAATAGGGATTGTCATTCAAAAAGGAGTCGGTGCTCAACTCGTTGCGAGGTTACCGACCATCTTTGCTGTAATTGATGAAGAATTATAATTAAGTAAAATGATTCGATATAGAAATTTGCAGAAACTCATTACCCAAATTAGAGACAATTTTTTTTTACCCTTAATAATAGTGAATCTTATGACTAAAAGGAGGGTGATACCTAGTGATTGCTTAACAAACCCTAAATTCCTTTTCTATTTTGAACTTTGATTACTCCCTGTTCACCTCCTTTTTGTTGATTACTCCCTGTGATTGTTTTTTATTAGAATTTCTCGAAAAACAGGTATCCACTTCTAGGTGTCACATCTGTTTAAATGGCGTGGATTATGGGACCATGTTCTCTGGCATTGAAACTTTTTAGCCAAATCATTTGGTCATGGCTGGGAGGTATATTCTCTATTCTAAATCCTTCTATATATGGTGATATCTAACCTTTGGAAAACACAAAAGTCTTTGTTCAGGAAATATGGTTAGTTGTGGTATTCGGTACCATGAAAATGTTAGCTCTTCAACTTCTAGATTGCAGCAAAGACTAAGACACCTTATTCAAGGAGGTGGTGCTAGAATGGAAGAGTGTATTTGGGATTCTGGTATGATATGTAGGTTCATCAATCTTTTGGATTGGATGTAGAGAAGTGAAATGTATAAGAGCAGAGTTGAAGTAGTACCCATTTGTTGTGATGGAGCTTCAAGGGAAAACCCAGGTGTAGCAGGATATGGTTTTCGGACCAGAAACTCTTCTGGGTAGTTCTTATTCGCAGTTTCTGGTTCTGTCTGATTCTCAAGCAGTTATTTTGTCTTCCCAGGCTGACAGATTGTATTCCGAGTGCAATTTCTCTGCTTATAGTCTTGCAAAGAGGGGAGGGCGGATTTAGATGATGATCTGCTCTGAGTTGTATTTTGTTGTTGATTTGGTTACACTCTTGAGTATTAATCTTGGTTCATTATGAATAATAATTAAAATATATTGTAGCAAAAAAGAAAAGAGGAACATACATATGCCTTAAAACAAACAGAACCATCGCAGCAAAGTTTTCACTTTCTGAATATCAATCCAATCAAGCATAGCTAATAATGTATGTTTCCACCTTCTAAATGACATGTTTCCGCCTTTGTTTAACGGATAAAACAAACACCCACTCCCTAATCTTGTCTGCAACGTCTCGATCTTTTTCATGTCACTTCCATAATAATCATCAGTCGACTCTTGCATGATGCTACAAATGACCTCAACTCTAATGACACAAGTATCATCTACAATGTATCCTTTTTTCCTGTCGTGGAGTTCACTAAGACGCATGAATTTATGCCAACCCATGCGGTAACTAGTTCCCACCGCGAGTTTGTACATACCCCGTGTTCTTTTGTTCTTGCGTCCAGATTGACTGACAATCTCAAAACTGAACTCCACAGATGCTGGTTTTGTCGAGCAGACAGGGATTAAGCACAACGATAAGTGATCGTACACTTTCCCCTCTCCCTTTGGAAAAATTCGTGCTTTCCTGCAACCGAAAAAGTTTTAGAGGATTACGGCAAAGAAAAAGAAAGTGAGGAAACTAAAAAAAAGAGCACCAAAAACAATGCCATACCATTTAAAAGCCCCAACAGAGAAAACATCGGAGGTGTATCCTAGATGAGAGTTCAACTTTGAAAAGTTTTCGATCTTCCATATCACTTGAGAAGAAGAGACTTCTACTTTTACAGATGACATTGTTAGAATTACAACAATTTTGTTTGAACAAAAAAAAGTGAAATACAATAAGGGTGTTTATAAACTTGGACAGCAGAACATATAAGCGACTCAAATTTATAGGTAGATTGTTCGAAGTTTAGGAAACTCGAGGTTACTCATGACATTTGGAAACAACATATATTTAAATCACAAAATTGGTTTAAAAGACCAAAATCAAAATTTTCTGGGTGAAAAAGACAGTTAGATTTAGATACTGTTTAAATGGAATTTTTTAAAAAAATAGACATGATGTAACCAGTTTTATCTTGCCCATTTTTAAATATTTTTTCTTATTTTTATTTTACACAGGATGCATCCAGTTTCATCCTTGCTATTTTTTAAGTTTAATTTAGGATGAATCCAGTTTCATCCTTGCTATTTTTTTTGTCCATATCACCCATAAAAATTTTTACTCGTCCATTTGAACCGTGTTTTAAGTTTTTTTGGACAAATAACCCATTTTCCGTATTTAGATCGGGGTACTGGTAATATTCCAAAATAAGTAGTTTCCGAAAACAAATTTGGCCCCCATTCCCGAGTCAAAATTGGCAACGTGACTTTAAATCTTCATTGCGAACCAATTTTCACCAAAACTAAGTCCATGCACCTTAAACGGCCCTGAATCAACACCTTGACCAGAAACCTGTCATGTCACCCAAAAATTATCATATAGACTAGAAGTCTGCTCTATGATCTGAAATTTACGACGAACGCAAAATAATCACTCTAACTCAAATTTTGCTACCGTCATATGGATGACTGGAAGTTTTGTTTCGTAACCCAGAACCCGTTATGGTCTAAAGCAATGCTCGTAACCAAAAGAATAACTATATTTATTTTGAACTGTAAGTCAACAACTGTTTCGTGGTGTAGTTGGTTATCACGTCAGTCTAACACACTGAAGGTCTCCATTTTCAAACCTGGGCGAAGCCATATGGTTTTTTCATTTTTTCAATTCTACCAATTATTGTTCCTAAAGATGTATGGAAAGCCTTATGGAAAATGAGGTCTCCATTTCAAACCTGGGCGAAGCCATATGGTTTTTTCATTTTTTCAATTCTACCAATTATTGTTCCTAAAGATGTATGGAAAGCCTTATGGAAAATGAAGGTCCCTCACAGGGTGAAGCTGTTCATATGGAAGTGTTTAAAGGAAATAGTTCAAACTAAAGAGAAAACTGCTAGATACAACAGCAGTAATACAAGAGCACTGTGGAATCTGTAATCATCACTCAGAGACCTTGTTTCATTTGTTATTAGTCTGCCGGCATGCAAGATTAGTTTGGAGAATCCTAAATGTTAATGTGGTTGCAGTTGCTGAAAATTGTGAAAGTTTTAAAGAATGGGTTATTTCCTGCTTCAGCAATACTCATATCACTGGTGCAGAAGAAAACAATTCTTGGAGGATGACTTTTGATGGTGGGATGTTGGGTAATTTGGAAGGAAAGATGTGAACATGTTTTCCAAAACAAAACTCTCAATCACTTCTCTAGTGTTACTAGAATTCAATTTCATTTGTAGAATTTCAGCTCAACATTAAGCAATATCATGACAGTGCATCCTCAACTTAATACTACAGCTGCATATGCATCTAATATTCCAAAAGTTTTTGTGATGCTTCATTTGATTATTTGACTAAAAATTCTGGCACCGGAATGGTGCTTATGTCTTGTACAGGTTCCTGCGATGGAGTTAAAGGATCATATGCAAATGTAGTGATAGATCCAGAAGCTGCAGAATGCATGGCAATTTTAGAGGCACTTAGTTGGATCAAGGCTCTTAACATCAAAGAAGTCCGCCTTATTGCAGATGCGGAAGTTGTGGTGCAATTTATTTCTACAGACAGAGTTCAAGTTAGATGGGAGAACAATCATCTTATTAGAGATATTAAAACTCTTATTTCATCTTTCAAGTACTGTAAAATCTCTCATGTTAAGAGAGACATAGATAATATTGCAGATTGTGTTGCTAAAAAAGTTAGAAGAGGCAAATTCTTACTAGAAGAGTACAAGGATTATTCTCCACGGTTTTCATCTCTGTTAGACAGGCTTGCAGTGCCTAGAACTGCCTAATAAATAGATGTTCCGTGTTATAAAAACAAAAACCTATAAACTACACGGACCGCAATTCTGAAGGACCTATTCAGTACGTAATTCCAAGTCGGTCAAACAATAATAGCAAGAACAAAATTTATAAGAGAAGATAAGCACACTTTATTATTGACACACCCACACCACACATAATCATAGATAATTTTATAAGTACGTGACGTAAGTCACTCCAAGCTACTAGATAGAGTACGTACAAGTAATTGATTAAACAAAGAAATTCCATGAGAATTGGAATATTCACGGCCTTTTGCCGGTCTTAGTCAATGATGAATCCTAGGCTCCTAGTAATGGTATACCTGAGATTGCAAATCCAGACCAGCTCCAAACCACTGATGAATCCCATGAGCTTGCATGAACGTCTGGGATGGACTGTGATTAATAGTCAAATGAGCTGACGGAATTAAGTGTATTACTTCAGATTCCCTTCCAAATGCACTCTTTAACAATTCTGTCACTGATGTTTGCGCTGCCAGCCTCTCAATTCCTCCAAATCCTAAGCTTTCCATATCTTCTCGGCGTTCAAAATAACGTATGAATTTTGAGCAGATACCATCAGCCGGATTAACACAAATATTTGGTGTCCATGCCGATAAAACAGTAAATGTATCATTTTGGCTTCCTTTTACGGCCACTGTGAGACCTGCTTTCAAGAAGCCGCTAACACAATGGATCTTATGCCTCACTTTATTGTCCATGATGATCCTCTCGATTGGAACTGAAATGAATGGATTATTAAACAGATACGATTCAAGAAAACTACCAGATTTGGCCATGGTTTTTCCAGCTAGCATTGCTATGGAAGAACCCAAAGAATGACCTGCTAACCAGATATTACAAACTCCAGCTATAGATACCATGTTTTGAACAGTTTCCATTGCAATTCCAAAGCGAGGTGATCTGTGAACTTCGTGTATCATACTAACGTTTAGGTCTAACCATGCATCCTGTAAAAAACAATGTTTTTTGGTGATGGTTCCCCTAAAAGCAACTACATATTGCGGAATAATTCCCGCCTGATAATAGTTAAAATCGACGGGTTTGAATTCATATATAGCACCAAAAATGGAGGAATCCTTATTATCAACGAGTGGACGATATAACTGAAAATTGAAGGATTTCCACCATAAAGGTGCGAGAGCTTCGTCTCCTTGGATATTGTGTTCACGGTCATGCTCCAAAACATAGACTCCCTGAACCAAGCTAGCCGCTATAGTTCTTCGGTGATCTCCGCTTTGCCTTTACATTGCCATAAAAATACTAATACTTAGTTGGGCAGAGTTATGGCACAAATTGCACCATTGGGGGCGTAAGAAATGCAAGCAAATGGACGGTTCCAATAAACTAAGAATCATCTTACCAGTCCACCGAAGTCAAGTGTACCGGTCCCGAAAGGTCAAACCTCATGTTGTTGATGTGATCTAATTTTCCGTTCTTCTTTTGGTTCGATTTTGATACCTATAAAGCAGAAAGAAATAAGAGGTAATTACTCATCATAAACACAATAAAGTCACTCAATCTTTTACACTAATATAAGAGAAACAAACTAAGAAATATATGTTTTTAGAATCATACCTGATAGCTCATCATGAACCCCCAAATATTTGTTGATATACTTAAGCAATTACTAATTAAAGATGAGATTTCACTTTGGTCGAGGATAGCCATACTTACAAAATCCTACACCTTATATAGACATCAAAATTGTAGAGTTTGGGCACTATAAAATTTGCAAGTGAGATTTAAGAAAAGTAAAAATTTACAACTTGGGAAAAAGTAAAACAATATATAAATGAAAGTCAAAATGGTAAAAGTGTTAAAATTCTACGTTGTCACCATTACCAGAAACCAACCGGAAGTTGAAGTTAAAATTCATAGTGAGAAAGCTTAAAAACTAGGAAATATTCAAAAATGTAAGATTTTATTTATTTAGAAATGTACCTATCAAAGTGAAGTTGTACTTAAATATGATGACGAAGAGAAAACACTAAGGAAATTATGATTTAAGAAATTGGGTTGAATGATTTGATTCGAACTTAGGTTTGTTTTTCTTAATGGTTTAAAATTAAGGAAGAAGACTTTGACGAAACTTACTGTTCTTTTTTCTGCTTTGACTCTTTCAGACTTTGTTAACAAATGAAAGTTGGCAGTTAAATAATCGTTGAGTGGTGACGTACCGCAGAACATCACAAGCTACAAAAAACCTAACATGCATGCTTCAAAAAAAAATAAAAATAACATGCCAGTTACTGGTTTGGATTTCAAATTGTTGCTGCAATGCATTCTCGTTCCAATGTGTGGGGACTGGGGAGTACTATATACTAATATCACATATTGATCATCATCATCTCGCAATCACTGATTTCATCAACTCAGGTACCTGTTTAGCATGATGGAAAAAGTGACGACGATTTCGTGGTGGTGGTTATGGATACGGCAAGTTGGGGAACCCGGGGTTTGAAATTAGGGTTTAAGTGTTAACCTTAACTCCTACCGTAATGCTAACTAGATCACCGCTGCCACGGTGGGGAGGGCCGACCGAAGAAAATCGAAACACCGTTATGCGTAATCGTGTTATAAGGCTAAAATTGATATGCATTTAATTTATGGTAGTTTACGTAAATTTCTACCATTTTTTATGCATCTTTTGTGGTGGTTTCAATCAATTTACCCCATGTATTATGTATCCTTTGTGGTGGTTTGCACCAATTTCCCCATGTATTATGCATCCTTTGTGGTGCTTTGCATAATGGGTATGCATTAAATTTTAAAAATCAACATCGAATTTTTCGTAAAAACACTAAATTATATATTGTTGTTTATACTCGTTGCGTAGATTTTTTAAAATCCTTTAAAATGATATAAAATTTGTAAAATTCGAAGGCACGGATTTTTAGATATGTTATATTAAAGTTTGGTTGTCAATTATACTCCTCAAAAAATAAGATGTATAAGGAGTTATAATAATTAAAGTAAAATGAGGGACATTTTAGACTTTTCATGTCCCAAAGACTACCACCAAATTCATTTCCAATCTTTTTATCAAATTAAACATTTGTCTTAGGTTTCATTTGACAAAAAAATGACCATAAAAGGGACTCCCTCCCTACGGGCCCTTCGGGCCCTCCGGTCGGTCGGCCCAACTAACCAAACTTAGACTTGGCTGCAAATTGTTGGAAAAAAAAAGAGTGATCCATAACTGAACATTTACACTGTTAATTCATTCCATTAGAAAATAGTGATTTTATTCCCGTAAGAAACAAAACCTAGCAGCATCAAACAACACAAAAATGCGCTCTGCTTCAGAAAAAGAAAATAAATAAATGCAACCAACAGTAATTTCATCTTAATTCATATGTGCATCAATGTTCGAATATTATACTTGTATTAACCTTAATGTTTGTGTCAACGGCCTAAATGTATGCAATACGAGTCTCGAATTTGTCTGTGATTCACATTTGCATATAAAATCATACCTTCACGGCCGAAGAAATACAATAACTGTTATCACCCTGCATAGGAAAATACTTGGCCAAGTAACGCAACCAAGAATTCAGAAACTAAGCCAAAAGTAGATGATACGTACTTGCTTTATAGTGCTTGACCTTTACTTTCCACTTGTTGAGACTCCAAAACTATAGCATAAAATCCTTTCTTCGCGACAGAAAATAAATAAGTGTTACTATCCTGTATAGAGACATACGTACCCAAGTAATTAATGCAACCAAAAATTCACAAACTTTGCCAAAGGAAGATATTACGTTACATACATTACTTTATAATGTTTGAACCTTGAAATTCCACTTTTTGATATTCCAATACAATTTCACAGACCGACAAAGTAATTTCCATTACGTTCGCAATATAAGTGCTAACTGGTGTTTCAATGAAAACAATAAAAAAAGGAGGAAATAGAGAAACTATTACAGTGAGTCTGGATTACATTCCAGAGTTTTTTTTGCTTAAATTTTCCATTTTCTCACTGTTGCTCTGAATTTGAGATGGTAGAAGTATTACTATGTAGTTTGTTTTGCTTAAATTTTCCATTTTCTCACTGTTGCTCTGAATTTGAGATGGTATAAGTATTAGTATGTAGTCCTAGGACTACCATTAATTAAGGCATAGTAAAAAGAATAGGCATGTTACATGAACAGATGACATCAAAGGCATATGAGAAATCAATATCATAAAGCAACCCATCTGGTTGCTTACCAAATTATTGGCGTTACAGTTTTCCCTTCTGCCCGCCAAAAACAAAGAACAATTCTCCCTTCATGATGATTAGGAGGAACCATATCCAAGCGAAGCCTAAGTTTCTAGACATGGTCAATCTTTTGGGCAACCCCCTTGGTTAACCCTACACCTACACAGGAAGAAAGTGTTGGAATTAATTACAATAATCGAATGCAAATGGGAAATAATACTTAGATTACACTGATAGTAGTAACAAATAACTCAATAAACTTAGTAGAGGCACGTATGAGATACGCTGAGCTAAAGGTAATATTGCCTGCTACTCCTCTGAGATGCTATAGCAATTAACAAATTACCTCCAGGATACAACTACTGTTAGTTCTCCTCTATGTGTAGCATACACAGAGAGAACCCTTAGAACTTGGCAGTAGAAATAAAACAAAATTACAAATCGAAACTCAAATAGTTTCAGAGAAATGTAAAAACTAATTTATGTTTCTGTAAAACAATTTATGTAAATAAAGTTTCTGTATACTAATATTCTGTAAACAAAGAAGTAGTTATACAAAATTATGTTTCTGTAAACTACAACTTGTTTCAGACAAGAACTGAATTTATTCTGGGTTTTAAATGAAACGTAAATGAGAACTTAAGTTTCTGAAAGCAAGCATAAGAGAAGAAAAGAAAGAGAACTTAAGTTCTGAGGTATGGTTTCAAATGAAGAAATTCATCTTGTATTTATAGCAAAAATTAGTTCGAACGTTTAAAGAGAATCCAAAGCAAAGACAAGATCCGTAAAACACGCGTCTCGAACGTTACAAAAGTTTAAGGTAAAAGCATCGTTAAAAATACAGTAAAACGCTTTTGTCGGAATTCAAAATTTTCGAGATTCTTCTCGAGGTGCACATGTGTTACACGGGTCGGACACCCAAAACCGAGAAGGCAAAGAATAAAATTCTTTACATGTGTGGGAGAAACGTGTGGAAGATTTCAGTAAAAAGAATGGGTCGGATACACCCTCACCCTCACCCATACCCACTCCCACTCCCACGCCCTCGCCCTCGCCTGCGCCCGCGCACGAGCCCGAGCCCGAGCCGAGCCGAGCCGAGCGAGCGTGCGTGCTTCTGTGCGAAGCACCGCGCGAATGGGAAAGGCAATAAGAAATGCAATAAGGTTTAGGCAACCTTGCCATAGTCTAGGGCTTTCCCCATACACAAAGGTCTAAAGACCTAAAGGGCCATGCCCTTAAGGCTAAACCAATGTTATTTAAGTCTAAAACTCTAAATGTTTTAGTCTATATGGGACTAATGTTTTATTCATTCACATGAAAAAACATCTAGGGAGCAAAAGGTCTTGGGATCAAAACATGGTTCATGCATTTTTAATTAAATTTTAAAAACGTTTTTTCTAACAATCCCCCACATGAATAATAAAACATGTCGATAAAACACGATAAAACATAAGGCAACAAAATAGGCTAAGGTGTCCCAAAGATTGAACCTTAACTTAGTGAGAGGTTACCTGAACTGCTTGTTGATACGGTGAACGCAATGTCTTGAACCGCCAACAATGAATGCAATTCAGAAATAACAGCCACACTTGATGCCTCAACCGAAGAAAACAGCTGCCAAGCTCTTGCGGTTGTTCCCATTTTGGCCGTGGGCTAAAATCCCGGACTTAATGAATGTCTCTAGAGAATCAGCTCAAATTCTCATAGGAAGCGGCCCCACTTCCAACATCCACAAAGGTGAGTCCATAAAGAGTGTCCTGCCACACCCCGCTTTAATCAAAGCCATGGTACCCATTAAGATGGAAAAAGATCATCCTTAATTTCTGCAGGCAGCACTATCGCACGATTACACCATAGGGAGGGACAAAGATAGTGCTTTCTCAATATCACCATAAATTAGTTGTCTCATTGAACCTTGATCTTGGAAATCCAATCACAAGGTTGAGTATCCTTCATGGTGATTTATTCAATGAGCTTAAGTCCCATACCCCTCGATGTAAATTTAACTTTCTCTCTGGTTAAGCCTTTTGTCAAAGGATCTGCAAGATTATCTTTGGATTTTACAAAGTCTATCGAGATAATACCAGTAGAGAGTAGTTGTTTCACCGTCTTATGTCTTCTTCGTATATGTATAGACTTCCCGTTGTATACATTGTTCTTTGCGCAACCAAGAGCAGCTTCACTGTCACAGTGGATGGAAATTGAAGACACAGGCTTGGGCCAGAGTGGAATTCCTCCCAAGAAACATCGTATCCATTCAGATTCCTCTCCAGCTTTTTCCAAAGCTATAAATTTAGACTCCATAGTGGATTTAGCTATACATGTCTGTTTGGTAGACTTCCATGAGACAGATGCACCTCCAAGCAAGAAGATGTACCCACTAGTAGATTTGCATTCTTCTGAGTCTGATATCCAGTTGGCATCACAATACCCTTCCAGTACAGCAGGATACTTCCCAAAACTTAAGAAATAGTTTGAGGTCCCTCTCAGGTAACGTAAAACTCTGAAGAGAGCATTCCAGTGATCCTGCCCTGGGTTGCAAGTATACCTGCTTAATCTACTCACAGAGTAAGCAATATCAGGTCTTGTACAGTTCATAAGATACATAAGACTACCAATAATGCGAGAATACTCAAGTTGATCAATACCCTCACCCTTGTTCTTTTTCAATTTACAAGTGGGATCAAATGGAGTAGACGCAGGTTTAGCATTTTCATAATTAAATCTCTTTAATACGGTTTCAGCATAATGAGATTGACTAAGACTATATCCATCAGACGTCTTTCTGATTTTCATCCCTAAGATTACATCAGTAGGGCCTAAGTCTTTCATGTCAAAATTATCTCTAAGCATGCTTTTAATGGTATTAATAATATCAAGGTTGCTGCCTAATATGAGCATATCATCAACATATAGGCAAACAATAACATGAGAATCATACACATATTTAATGTAAACACATTTATCAGATTCATTAACCTTGAAACCATTAGTTATCATAACATGATCAAATTTTTCATGCCATTGTTTAGGTGCTTGTTTTAAACCGTATAGAGATTTGTTCAACTTGCATACTTTGTTTTCACAACCTTTTATAATAAAGCCTTCAGGTTGGTCCATATAAATTTCTTCATTCAATTCACCATATAAAAATGCAGTTTTAACATCCATCTGATGTATATGCAAATCATAAATTGAAGCAATAGCAATCAATATCCTAATCGAGGTGATTCTAGAGACTGGTGAATAAGTATCAAAGAAATCTAATCCTTCCTGTTGTCTATAGCCTTTAGCTACCAACCTAGCTTTATATTTATCTATAGTTCCATCTGTTCTAAGTTTGCTTTTGAACACCCATTTGCAACCTATGGATTTACTTCCAGGAGGCAAGTCTACAAGCTCCCAAGTTTCGTTTTGCTGAATGGACTCCCATTCATTTAATGAAGCTTCTTCCCAAAAAGGAGCTTCTGGAGAAGTCATATCTTCCTTGTAGGTTTGGGGTTCAGACTCTACCGTAAGAGTCAAAAAATCTGGGCCAAAACTTGTTTCAGTTCTAACCCTCTTACTTCTTCTTGGTTCAGTCTCTTGTTCTAGAGATTGGGGTTTACTAGTCGATGGAACATCAGAGAGATCATCATGGACCCTTTTACGAGGTCCAGACCTTAAAGGAAATATGTGTTCATAAAACACAGCATCTCTTGATTCCATTATGGTGTTCAGACCAATGTTATTGTGGTCAGAACTGATGACCATAAACCTGTGAGCATTTGTATGCTCAGGATATCCTATGAAAACACAGTCAATTGTTTTAGGACCTATTTTAGTTTTCTTGGGATGAGGAATGGCCACCTTGGCCAAACACCCCCACACTTTAAAGTATGCATAGGAAGGTTGTTTACCATTCCACAATTCGTAGGGAGTTTTATCTGATTTTTTAAATGGAACTCGGTTCAAAATATAGCATGCCGAGAGGATAGCTTCCCCCCACAAGTTCGAAGATAACCCTGAACTTGTCAACATAGCATTTACCATATCTATGAGTGTTCTATTTTTTCTTTCGGCTACACCATTCAATTCAGGTGAATATGGTGCAGTGGTTTCATGAATGATTCCATTATTTTTACAAAACTCTCCTATGGGTATCACATACTCACCGCCACGGTCAGACCTAAGAGTTTTAATCTTAACTCCTTTTTGGTTTTCTACTTCAAGTTTATAAAACTTAAAAGCCTCTAAGGCCTCATCTTTACTTTGAAGAAGATGAACCTGACAGTATCGTGAGTAATCATCTATAAAAGTGATGTACCATTTTCTACCACCTCTTGTTGGTGTTGATTTCAAGTCTCCTAAATCCGAGTGTATTAGTTCCAAAGGAACTGTTTTACGTTCAATACTTTTATTAAATGGTTTTCTTGCATATTTAGATTCAACACAGATTTCACATCTTTGTTTTTTGTCAAAGTTTATTTTTGGTATGCAACCTAAATTAGCAAGTCTTTCTAGATATTTGAGATTTACATGCCCAAGTCTATCATGCCAAACATGTGAAGAGTCACAAACATAAGCAGAAGAAGATGCATTAACATTCAATTTCAAATCAGATACACTAAGCTTAATCATGTTATCAGTAACATAACCTTTTCCTACGAATTCACCATGCTTAGAAATCACAACAGTATTAGACTCAGCAACAATTTTAAAACCTTTTCCTATCAGGATGGTTTCTGAGATGAGATTTTTGCATATGTCTGGGACGTAGAATACGTCATTCAATGCGAGAGTTTTTCCTGAAGTTAGCTTCAGTTCGACCTTGCCTTTCCCCACCACTTTCGCGGTGGAAGAGTTTCCCATGAACAATTTCTCATCATCTCCTACTATGGCATAGGAGGAGAAAGCATTTCTGAATTTACAGACATGCTTGGTGGCTCCAGAATCAAGCCACCAGTCTCTCACATTAGTCATACTAGAGACAAGGTCGACTTCAGACACCATGCCAGTGAAATATCCAGAGTCCTCTACTATGTTTGCCTTATTTTTCTGTTTTGGATCATATTTGATACTTTTAGGGGCCTTACAGTCTTTAGCCATATGTCCAGGTTTACCACAATTAAAACAGTCGCCTTTGATGGTGTGCTTAGTGACACCACCTCTAGGCTTAAAATTGTTACCTCTGGGTTTTCGAAGTCTGTTACGTCTATTACCCATTTTGCTGGATTCTCCAAGAGTTTTCTTTGAAGCAGCTTTATCGTCCAAAACATGAGCTTTGTTGGACATGTTTTTTCTCAGCATCATGCTCTTGTCCTTGCTGCACATAAGCTCCTCAACCTGGATCTTTTTGCCAAGCTCCACCATGGTGATTTCACGAGTCTTGTGTCGCAGCCTCCTCTTGTATTCGCTCCATGAGGGTGGAAGCTTTTCAATCACAGCCGATACTTGTAGAGCTTCATCAAAAGTCAAGCCTTCAACAAGAATCTCGCTGATGAGGAGTTGAAGTTCGACGAACTGTTCTACCACAGGATTTTCGTCAGTCATGTTGTATTCTAAGAACTTAGCCATCAAGAACTTCTTACTTCCAGCAGCTTCAGCATGATATTTTTCTTCTAGAGCTTCCCATAAATCAAAAGCATTAAAATCTTCTTTTGCATTATAGAAGTCATACAAGGAGTCATCAAGACAGTTAAGAATATGATTCTTGCACAAATAATTCTTCCTATTCCATCTGTCCAATTTATCTTCATTACCACGGCGATGAAGTTTTCTCGAGGATTTTTCTAAAGCATATCCATCTAACCTTTGGTCGTTTAGGAAGAATAGCATTTTAGACTGCCATCTCTTAAAGTCCTTACCACTGAACTTTGGTGGTTTTTCTACAGTATTCTTTCCCATGTTCTTACAACAACGAATATTACAGTATTACAATATTACAATAAGGCACGATATTACCTTTAGATTGTTGGAATTAATTATAATAATCGAATGCAAATGGGAAATAATACTTAGATTACACTGATAGTAGTAACAAATAACTCAATAAACTTAGTAGAGGCACGTATGAGATACGCTGAGCTAAAGGTAATATTGCCTGCTACTCCTCTGAGATGCTATAGCAATTAACAAATTACCTCCAGGATACAACTACTGTTAGTTCTCCTCTATGTGTAGCATACACAGAGAGAACCCTTAGAACTTGGCAGTAGAAATGAAACAAAATTACAAATCGAAACTCAAATAGTTTCAGAGAAATGTAAAAACTAATTTATGTTTCTGTAAAACAATTTCTGTAAATAAAGTTTCTGTAAACTAATATTCTGTAAACAAAGAAGTAGTTATACAAAATTATGTTTCTCTAAACTACAACTTGTTTCAGCCAAGAACTGAATTTATTCTGGGTTTTAAATGAAACGTAAATGAGAACTTAAGTTTCTGAAAGCAAGCATAAGAGAAGAAAAGAAAGAGAACTTAAGTTCTAAGGTATGGTTTCACAATTTTCGAGATTCCTCTCGAGGTGCACATGTGATACACCCTCGCCCTCTCCCTCTCCCTCGCCGAGCCGAGCCGAGCGTGCGTGCTTCTGTGCGAAGCACCGCGCGAATGGGAAAGGCAATAAGAAATGCAATAAGGTTTAGGCAACCTTGCCATAGTCTAGGGCTTTCCCCATACACAAAGGTCTAAAGACCCAAAGGGCCATGCCCTTAAGGCTAAACCAATGTTATTTAAGTCTAAAACTCTAAATGTTTTAGTCTATATGGGACTAATGTTTTATTCATTCACATGAAAAAACATCTAGGGAGCAAAAGGTCTTGGGATCAAAACATGGTTCATGCATTTTTAATTAAATTTTAAAAACGTTTTTTCTGACAGAAAGAAGAAGAAAATGGAAAAATAAGTTTCTTACATGTGCAATATGTCGTATGCGGAACCATGGATGGACTAAGACTGTTGGAGGATAGGAGAATTTCCCATTTACCAAGAACTTTATCATGAAGTTGCAACAACCTTTTATGTTTCCTACAAATCACTGCAAGCCCAACTGAATCATCATTACACATTAAATTCTCCATGATAATTTGTAGAGATTTCGTCGTGAATAAATATGGTTTCCCAGTCAAGAGTCGTAACTCTTCAAAATTATTGTGATTGAAATTTCTTTCTCAAGTGACCCTCGAAGATGCTAGGGTCGTGCCTTTTTGACAAAACATTGAATCTTTTCATATATTTGTTTCCAATTTTTCCGTTAAATGTAATTTCCACTTGGCATCAGCATCATAGTTTGGGCAAAAAATATCATGTACCGCCACATCAGCCTCAACATCTGATTTTGTTTTGGTGCAGAAACACCTTTTCTACGCAGATCAATAATTTATTTATTTTTTGCTCTGGCATCGACTGCAACCTCTTGGTCCTGTTAGTTCAGTGTATCCATAGCACGCTTTCTCTTGACTCTCGACTTGACCGGATGCTGTTGGCAATGTCTATCCATTGCAAGCGTTAGCAGACCTCAATTTACTGATTCGTCCGTGTATTCTAATCTGCAAGCCGAACAACCCGTATAGAAAGATAATTGTATTTGGATTAATGCTTTGGTCCCGTGAAGGGCAATATTTTTATACTGACCAAGAGTCGTGTCTTTTGGCAATAGTTCTTTAGGAAATGACCAAGAGTGTCTTCTCACACATTGAACTGAAGCAAAGATTTAATGTCTTTACGTGAGAAATCGTGTCTCTTTGGAAAAGTAACGATTTAGTGTCCTTTAGTTTTAGAAGATGGGAAATCGTATCTAGCCGAAACAGTAATAGATCGTTTGTCATTTTCCACATGGCGTACTTGTATTGGACAAAATGTCATGTTTGTTGTGGCACCGATACGTCAGCAAAATCATTCTTCTTTATATTAAGAAGAATTGATATTACTTCTAAGTGTCTGTCGATCTGCACCATCACAGTTGAAGGACCTGTTCAGTACATAAAACCAGCACCCTTATCAATAATACCCTTACTCTTATCATCAACACCATCATCATCTGTTCTACTCCCATCCCTGATCCGAACCTGCATGCATCACAATGAACATAATTAATGTTGAGATATATACATATACTGACCTAACAGAAAATCTGATCTTGAAGAAACCCGTAGACTTAAGTTCTTATATATGTACCATTTAAGAGAGAAAGAGAGACAGATGATCTTACGATGTATGAGGAGCAACACAAAATATGAAGCTTTGAGTGTTAGGACCCTCATCAAAGACTGGGTATAACTTGCACCTGTAATTAACAATCAACCAAACCACCGCCATCATCACCATAAATGACTTAGGTTAAATTACTTAAATATCAGAGAGTCTACCGGCTACAGCAATACAGGAGAATATAGTTTGGTACAAGAAAAATAATGGATCAATCAGTATGTGATAGTCCACGAGACATGGACAAAATAAACGCACCATGGAACAATAAAACGTCCACAAGTCAAATAAATCGATCAGGGAACTTCTCAGTCTTCAGATACGAAAATGTCCTCTGAATGATTTAAGAAGGTTGTTGGACAATCGGATGTTAATAAGTTACTCCACCAATGGAGTTACTAACTATGGATTTGACACATCCACCTAGAATCAATTAGTCTCAACACAAATTCTTGTTGATTATATATATGTTTTACGTCTTTAATCATTAATCGCATATTATTGTATTACAATCATGAAGAAAGTAAGATTAAGAGAAGATGAAATGAAATGATCAAGGTCGACGAAATTACGCTCCAAGGCTAGTGCCGCATGAACAGACTGATCCACAACTACAGCATGACATGATTTCTCAAAGAAGAAGAAGAAGAAGAAGAAGAAGAAGAAGAAGAAGAAGAAGAAGAAGAAGAAGAAGAAGAAGAAGAAGAAGAAGAAGAAGAAGAAATATGAACTTATAGGCGAAAAATTAAGCTTAAGGTTCAACTTAAGGTTCAACTCAAAAATAATTGTTATGTTATAAATCAATCTCTAAAAGAGATATATATAGTATTACAAGAGAAGAGAAAGTCTTCTACAAAGAAAATAAGAAAGGGAGGAAGAAAATAAGGAAGGGAGGAAGAAAAACAAGCCATCCTACAAGCCACCCTATAGCCACCCTACAACTACTTCCACCTACTACTACTAATTCATTAGTCAATCTTGATGACTAATGTTACAACTACTAATTAATTATTCAACACTCCCCCTCAAGGTGGTGCATATATGTCACAGATGCCCAACTTGACAAGTGAATCGTTAAATATTTTATTTGATACAGCCTTAGTCAGAATATCTGCCAGTTGTTGTGTTGTTCGGACATATGGTACTTCAATAATTTTTTCTTCAAGTTTCTCATAAATGAAGTTCCTTTCAATTTCCACGTGTTTCGTTCGATCATGTTGCACCGGATTCTCTGCAATTTTGATTGCTGACTGATTATCACAAAACAACTTCATAGGTTTTTCAGATGGGAACCCAAGCTCTCCCATAAGCCTTTTCAACCATAATAATTCACAAATGCCTTTTACCATTGCTCTATATTCTGCTTCAGCACTTGACAAGGAAACAACCTGTTGTTTCTTAGACTTCCAAGTTACTAAGTTACCCCCGACGAAGGTAACATACCCAGATGTCGATCTTCTCCTATCGCATTTGCCTCCCCAATCTGAGTCAGTGTAACCTGATACATCAAGATGTCCATGTTTTGAAAACATCAAACCTCTGCCTGGTGCGGACTTCAAATATCTTAGTATCCTGGTGACTGCATCCATGTGTTGCTGACCCGGATTATGCATAAATCTTCTTACCACACTTACAGCATAAGCAATATCTGGCCTTGTATGAGAAAGATAAATCAAGCGACCAACTAACCTCTGGTATTGTCCTTTGTCTGCTGGTATTTGATCAAAACATTCTTCAAGACCATGATTTTGTTCCATAGGAGACCCGATTGGCGTACAACCAGTCATACCAGTTTCCTTCAACAAATCAATCACATATTTTCGCTGACACAAGAAAATTCCATTTCTGGATCGATTAACTTCAATACCCAAGAAGTACTTAAGTCCACCCAAATCTTTCATATCAAACTCAAAATACAAGCAATTCTTCAGATTACTCATCTCTTCAGGGTCATTTCCTGTTACCACCATATCATCTACATAGATAATAAGAGCAGTTACCTTGTCACCTACTCTTTTAAGGAACAAGGTATGATCAGCATTACTTTGTATATACCCAAACTTCTTAATTGCAATGCGGAATCTACCAAACCATGCTCTGGGAGATTGTTTCAAACCATATAAAGCCTTCTTTAACTTACACACAACATTAACATTTTTTGGAGCATTATAACCTGGAGGTAGTGTCATGTAGACTTCTTCTTGCAAATCACCATGTAAAAAAGCATTTTTTACATCATATTGTTATAGAGGCCAGCCTAGATTTGCTTCCAAAGACAATAATACTCGAATAGTGTTGATTTTTGCAACAGGAGCAAACGTCTCCTGATAATCAATACCATAAGTCTGGGTAAACCCTTTAGCCACAAGTCTTGCTTTATACCTGTCAATAGAGCCATCAGGATTATGCTTGATAGTATATACCCACCTGCAGCCAACTGGTTTCTTTCCTTCTGGTAGTGAGACTATATCCCATGTACCATTTTCTTCATGTGCCACCATCTCCTCTTTCATAGGACCAGCCCATTTCGGATTAGATAGTGCTTCTTCTACTGTTCTGGGAATAGTAACATATGCCATTTGACTGACAAACACTTTTCCCTCTTTTGATAATCTATGAGTTGACACGTAATTCGAAATATGGTATTTCACCTTCCTTATTGCTTCAGGTGAAAAACGATCTGGTGGAACTCCACGATTACTCCTTGGTGGCAACTGGTACCTGTCGGTGTCAGGTAGTTCACAAGTATCATTCGTATTAATCGAACAATCTATCCTTACCTCAGGGACATCGGCACCGGCTGGAGGACAATTAAATGTAGGTACTGTTGATGAAGAGAGAGATGGAGCTTCAAGATCAGGGGTGTCAATTTCTTCGGCAAAAGGAATATCGAACTCTTGAACCGGCTCCATGACTTGTATATCATCAATTCTTGAACTACTGACAGTTTGATGTGTACTTATGCTTGTTTCATTTGCTGTCATATTAATTTCACTATTAGTCGGAAACAAATCCATCCAATTCAACTCTTCAATAACACTCTCTCCATGAAGAGGAGAATCAGATACATCGGATGAGTAAAACATTTCGTTCTCAGAAAAGGTGACATCCATAGTAACATAAAATTTATGACTTTGAGGATGATAACACCTATAACCCTTCTGGAATGGATGATAACCAATAAAAACACATTTGATAGCACAAGGATCTAGATTTGTACGTAGATGTTTCTGCAGATGTACAAAAACAACACAACCGAATACCCGTGGAGGAAGCTTAAAATGAGAAGGTATTGTTACAAACGAAGCCAATTTGTCCAACGGTGTCTGAAATTTTAAAACACTTGTTGGTACTCGATTAAGAAGATATATTGCACTAGTAATGGATTCTTCCCAGAATTTTAGCTTCATATTTGACCCAATCAAGCATGCCCTCGTAATTTCAAGTAACTGGCGATATTTTCTTTCCGCCACACCATTTTGTTGTGGCGTAGACGGGCAACTAGTTTCATGAATAATTCCATGTTCTCCAAAGTATCTTTGTAATACTTCATTAACATACTCACCTCCATTATCAAAACGAAGGACCTTTAAGTTAGCCGAAAATTGTGTCTGAATCATTTTATGAAATGCGCGAAAACGATCAGCCACATCACTTTTATTCTTCATTAAATAGAGCCAAGTCATACGAGTACAATCATTGATAAAGATAACAAACCACCGAAATCCAGAAGTACTGGTAATACGAGAAGGTCCCCAGACATCAGAATGAACCAAATCGAATGGGACGTATCTTCTACTGAAACTATCATTGGGTAAGTAGTACGATGACTCTTCGCAAGAATGCAAGTATCACATTTAAAGTCTGACAGTTTGCAAGACTTAAACAAATCAGGAAACAAGTGCTCCAAATATCCAAAAGAAGCATGTCCTAAACGGCGGTGCCATAGTAAGATATGATTTTTAGATGCACAAGAAGACCTTTTAACTGAAAGAGATCTCCCTTCACAAACATCTTCGATGTAATATAAACCATCTCTCTTAGTACCTCGCCCAATTATCTCCCCGTTGCCGAGATCCTGAAGAAGACAGAAAGTGGGATAGATTAGTACTAAACAATTTAACTGTGCGGTTAATTGTGCCGCAGACAAGAGATTATTTGAAAGAGAAGGAACCAATAATGTGTGTTCCAAGGACAAGGAAGGTGTTAAATCAACTCTCCCTGCTCCGGTAACCGGATACGGTACACCATTGGCGTTGTAAATAGTTGTATACGCAGGTAGCAACAGATCTCTCAAAATAGAGGCATTGAACGTCATATGACCCGTAGCACCAGATTCGAGAATCCAACCATGATCTTTTCCATAATCAGTAGCAAGTAAAGCGACGTCAACCTTACTTGATTGCTGTAAGAGGTTCGGGTTCACCAAAGAATGAGATTCCACCACGGAAGAATGAGTATCGGTCGTCGTAGTCATCATTGAAGTACATGTATCTACCCCTTTTTGGTCGATCTTTATTTGTATTTTATAGGCGTCCCACCAATCGGGATAACCAATTTTCTTGAAACATTTCTCCACGAAGTGTGAATTGCTTCCACAGTAAACACAACGTCTAACGGAAGATATTATCACGATTGTGTACACAACTGTTTCTGGGGGGTGAAAAACAAACCGGCTAGATTCTACCTAGCAGCTAAAAATTATATGAGTAGTCGAATAAGAGGAACAAGTCCTATAACGGTAAAAACGGTAAGAGTTTAAATTCAAATCAAGTTTTCTCTCTTGCACAGAGAAATTAAATTTGACAAATCAACCAAATATATGAAAACAAACTTAATAGAGGTTTGCTTAAGAAAAACAAACTCAATAAAAAAAAATATTGATCAAAGATGATAACTGTTTGTACGAAACAAAAACAGCAGTACAACTTATTTAGTCCAAGATAAATGGATTAACAAGTTTAAGTAGGATTTAAAAAGGACAATCATAAACATAACAAGTTTATCATAAAATCGGTAGTACAACTTACTTGTTTCAATAAGTGTATAAAGAAAAACAAGAACCTTAAGATAGCGGAAGAAGGATCAATCGAAGTAACAAAGCACTCAACTCACCATGGAGCTCTGATACCATGTTAAACTTAAGGTTCAACTCAAAAATAATTGTTATGTTATAAATCAATCTCTAAAAGGGATATATATAGTGTTACAAGAGAAGAGAAAGTCTTCTACAAAGAAAATAATAAAGGGAGGAAGAAAAACAGGCCATCCTACAAGCCACCCTATAGCCACCCTACAACTACTTCCACCTACTACTACTAATTCATTAGTCAATCTTGATGACTAATGTTACAACAACTAATTAATTATTCAACAGTTTTTGATAAATCGAGTGTGCTTGAAGTGTGGACACTAATGGTCTATTTATAGCCAAGTTGGGAATGTTGAGTGACAGTGCCATCAACACTTAAATTAATTTTTCTTTTTGATAGATACGATGTTACTATTTATTTATTTTGATCCGCTTTGTCTACCACTTGTCAGGTCCATATGTAATAGGTGTGGTGGATTCGACCCGTCAACCCAACCCGATCAGTCCAATATTATTTGGACCGAATGCAGGTGGTTTTTCTTTTAAAAAGTCGGTTCAAAAAAGAAGTCCTATAACACTATATATAACCAGCAGCTAGGTCGGCTACTTTAAGAAATCCGGAAAAGATAAAGAAAGACAAAGAAATATAATCGAGATAGAGACGCAGCTAGGGTTTTTGATAGAGAGGCATGCATACAACAAGAGATGATGATCAATAATTCAAGGTATGTTATTATCATCATCATCATCAGTTCTTATACTTTTAATGTTATTTTTACTTTGAAATTGAAAATAATGTAGTCAGTTCGTATATATAACCCTAGCCTGGATGATATTATGTTTCTAGGTGTTTAGAATTTTTACTTTGAAATTTAAAAACAACAATATAATCAATATTCATATCTTATAAAATCTATCAATAAACGCAATGGCAAGTTTCTTTTATACAATCAGTCATTTGTGTTGATAGTTGTGGTTGTAATATTTGCTTTGATTGATAAACCTCGTTGTGTTTGTTTCAGAGATACACTTCGGATTTATTTAAGTTTGTTATAAATGGCTTAGAGCAACCACAGTCATGGACCAAAACTAAAAATTTGGTCCAAAAACCAGGCGCTACGTGGGTGGAGTAAAGACCAGAGACCATACCAAAACTAAAAACCAGAGTAAATTTGGTCTTTAGTATGGTCTTTAGTCGGGCGTAATTTACGCCTACGCCCGAACTGGCGTAACCTCAAACTCCGCCTGACCCAAAATATAATAAAAAAAAAAAAATGGGGCGCAACATAAAGTTGCGCCTGAATGGGGCGTACCTCAAAGTTACGCCCCATTAAAAAAAATATATATATAGGCGTAACCACAAAGTTACGCCTGATGACAATGGGGCGTAACCTGCTCTTGCGCCCCATTCAGGCGTAACTTCCTCTTACGCCTGACCAAATTTTGGTCTCCCCCCACTGCGTTGTAACACGGACTAAACCCAAATTTTCAAAAAAATTTGCTCTTTTGTCTTTGGTTTATGGTCGCACCACTGCAGTTGCTCTTAATTTCTTATTATTTGTGACTTTTGATTAATAGATGATTTTAGGATCTAATTCTTATTCTTTGGTCAGACTCTCAAATATATTCTTCGATTTTTTATAATCTAAAATCTTAAATGATTTCATCATCCATTTTAGAAAGAAAAATAAAATTGGGTGTAAATTTTCATTTTACAACCTGTTGCATTATTAAAATCAATCACTTCGGGTATCCTAAATTCAAATATAAAGGACCCATCTAAAATATGAAACTTTTGAAGCCTCTAAGAGTATTCATTTTCACTGTACAGGATAAAAATCCCAATGTGGATGCAATTCGACCTACATCGGAAGATCGATCTCTTCAACAGTTATACTAGTACCGTCTGAAGTTCATATCCAAGAAATGGGTCATACATAAGAAACGCATGTTTATCGTCTGAAGATCGCTATCTGCACTGGTAATAATCCATCTTACTAATATAGAAATCGACTTATTTAACAATATTTTCTCTGGAAGTTGACATCCTAGAAATGAGGCATCCCTTACACCAAGCCTTGAATTACGTTTGAGCTAGTGATGATTTTTTTTCAAGATTCAATTTAGTTTCATTTGGTCGACGTAAGACATGCCATTCAAAGTAAAACCTAATTGCCATGAGGATCATTCACTGAATTACGCTTTGGATTGGAATTAAAAGTACAACTGTAGAAGAGTGAACTGTCATTTTTTATCTGCAACAATCATAGTAGTATTGCGGCATACATACACGTTATGCTCCAGAGCACCAAGAAAATTTCACAAAATAAAATACTCATACATAACTATTAGGCTCAGTAGTAATGACGACATCTTTCATAGTTTCTTGTAGTAACAAAATTAAACAAGAAGTTAAGACAAGATACAAGTAGAGATTTGTATCGCATTAAGTTACAAGAAGAGATTTAGATAAGAAGTTAACTTTATTGGAAAAATTAGTTCATACACAAGTACCGTAGATAGACTAACGGGTAATGAACCAAACGAAAACGACACAACCAAAACTAAATACCAAACGAAAACTAAAACATGACAAAACCAAACAAACACTAATTACCTAAAATTCTCTAGATCAAAATACTTCGATTGCGGACTGAGTTTACAGATTGAACTGATTGAGGTAGTTTCTAACACTATCTATGAATTCGCATCATATTCAAGTTGAATGGGTAGTTTTTTTTAACATCATCCATTTCTAGCAAATCTGTCTTTCATCATATGTGAAACTTTATAATTATTTCCTCTGGAAAAAACTGTAACTAAGGTTTTTAGAAGAATTTTTTTCAAAAGAGCCCTCTACTACTTGAACTAATTCATCAATTGTGTTAGGTACATACCGATACTATAGTGATTGAATTTCCCCAAAATAACCAAGATCTAAAACAATAAAATACGGACTGTTTGGTGGTTGGAAAGATAAGAGGATATCGAATCCATCTTTCGAAGAAGATTCAATAAATTCTTGGGCTTTTGGGTTAATGTGTAGTCTCGCATTGTCTTGTAGAATAAATATAGGCTCTTTTTTGCTACTGCGTAGCCATTTACTTCGGATTGCTGGAAAAACCTTGTGTTAAACAGATATGAACGCATTAAATCTTTGGTAACAGGCAAAATTGCTTTTGTCTCTAAAGTACCGGAAGTCAATTCTTATTGTTCCTTTTTCCAGAATCTTGGAAAGTGAAAGGAAAAATTCCAATGTTTCCTAAAAATTCTTCATTATTAGCAGTATCAAACCTTGGAAGAGCAACAACCGCTAAAAACATAACTTTGGTAAAAAAATTATTAGTCTTACAACTACGCAAATTAAGGTTCATCTTCACATGGAAGAAGATAATACTTCTGCTACCCCTTAAGTCATATAAAACCATCTTTCACTAATACGCATTGTTCATGCTTTTGAAAATAGGTTTACTAGGGAAACAATAATCTTCATTGATAGATAAAATTGAAGCCTTGCCTTTTTAATGTCACAAGTTAACACTGGATTTAACACATTTGAATGTTGTCATATCCACCTTCTTTGATTCTTTTATGAAATGTTGACTTAGACATATTCGTCACACTTGATGGAATGTTTGTGCGTTGTCATAAAGGTAATTAAGATATCATGTTTGGATCAATTTTAATTCGTTTACGACCATCTCGGCCAGTTAGGCTATTAGATACATCAACCAAAGAGTCATCCATTATTCCAGATTTTTCTTGACGCCATATTCGACAAATAATTCATGTGCTTACAGAAAACTTAGCAGCAATCTCAACTCCCGTACCTTGCTTGATTTTTTTGTGGCTTGTCGTTAAGCGCTGGTTAAATTTCTTTGTGGATTTCATTTTCCAGTCCTTTGCATAAGAAGAAAAAGAAATGCATGTTATCATAAGTGATTTAACAATGCAAACTATTGATTTTAAAATCAATGACTTATGATTCATAAAAACACAAAATGAAATCAAACCTTAGACATTTAATGTATACCAGAAATTAATTGAATATGAGATTGAAATCAAATGTGTACCAAAAATTAATTGAATATGAGATTGAAGGTATGAAGATGATAAGAAGAATCTAAAAGATTTGCAGGTTCGAAGGATTTGATTGATTTGTAGTGGTAACACGGGTATATAAACAGTGGATAGGATCAAAGGAATTCAAATGAAAATCTTAAGTTTCCATGGTGAGTATATATAAAAAAGAGGAAATAAACTATATATGAATTTCAATTCTAAAATTTTAGAGTTAATAACCTTTGTTTTGAATTTGATTTGGTAACCTTAGCGTAATGTTGTGAGCGGGAATTTTATTTTGAAATTGTAGTTTCACATAGGAAACGAGCATAAATTTTGCATCCCAATATTTGATGCCGCATGAAAATTACCAAAATTTGTAATATCTTTTATTTTTATGTTTAATTTCCTCTTTAAAATACTCCACAAGTATCTTTTCATCTCTTTTTCTTTTCTTTTTTGACCGGCATATTTTCAACTATTTTTTATCCAAACACCATGGACTACCAAAATCTAGCTTACCTAAATTTTATAGCTGAGTCAATTTTTCAAGCTAGGAGTGATGAGTTCAAAAAGAAGATACCAGTGGTCCAAGTGAATTCACTACCGAAAGATAATGAGAACCAAGTAGTTATTCGTCAAAGTGAAAATAATTGAATCTCTCCTATCTTAACCAAAATGTTTAGGCATATATATTTTTGGCATTTTACGAATAACTACTTGGTGCTCATTATTTTTGGGTGGTGAATTCATTTCGACCACTGGTATCTTTTTTTGGATGTATTATTTCTAGCTTGCAAAATTGGCTCCGCAATAAAAGCTAGGTAAGCTAGCTTCTCGTAGTCAATAGTGTTTAGGGAGAAAATAGATGAAAGGACGTCCGTCAAGAAAATAAAAGAGATGAAAAGGTTATAGAGATGAAAAGAATACTTATGGAGTATTTTAAAGAGGACATGAAAGATAAAAATAAAATATCTTCCAAATTTTGGTAAATATTAGGAGGGAATATTGATGTTCATTTCCCGTGTGAAACCGTAGTTGCATAAAAATTTCCCGCTCACAACATGAAGAAATCTGGGTTTTGGGTTTTTGTATCTCATACAACTGTTGAGATTGATTCATTGATCAGTATTTATATAGATTACAAGTTACAGAAACTAAAAGAGCGTAACAACAGGAGCTAAAGAATAGGTACAGCTGAGAATACGAAGGACTAAACCTAATGTCCTGTGGAATAGGACTTTACAACAAAGAATGAGTGAAATCAGTTCTAAGTTACAACAACTTGTATACACGGTCAGCACGCCTATACACGTAAAATATGTGCAGCTGTTTGGAGAGTTTAATACCCCCCCTCAAGTTGGAGCGGTAGAACCTGATCGAACGCCCAACTTGCTAACCAAACGACCAAATTGTGGAGCTCCGAGAGGTTTAGTGAACACATCAGCTAGCTGAGCAGAAGAAGGTAGATGTTTTGGCAGAATCAAACCACTTAATAACTTCTCACGAACGAAATAACAATCAATCTCTATGTGTTTTGTACGCTCATGAAATACTGGATTTTGAGCAATGTGAATTGCTGCTTGACTATCACATGAAACGGTGATAGGAAGAGGACATGAAAAATGCATGTCTTTGAGAAGATAAACTAACCATTATAGTTCAGCCGTTAAATTAGCCAAAGCTCGATATTCAGCCTCAGCAGATGAACGAGCCACAGTAGGCTGTTTCTTGGATTTCCAGGAAATGGGACTATTACCTAAGGTGATAAAATATCCAGTGGTCGAACGTCTCGTGATTGGGCAGCCAGCCCAATCAGAATCAGTGTAACCATGAAGAGAAGGAGCACTGGATGAAGATAGAAAAATTCCATGACCAATAGTTCCTTTAAGATATCGCAAGATGCGATGAGCAGCATCCATATGAACAGATCTAGGATGTTGGAGAAATTGACTCAGATAATTGACCGAGTAAGTGATGTCAGGACGAGTGACAGTGAGATATAAAAGACGACCAATGAGACGACGAAAAGGACTTGGATCAAGTAATTCTACACCGTCGGTAGGAAGCAATTTTACGTGTGTATCCATTGGGAAAGTGGAAACACGAGCCCCTGTTAGGCCAGAGTCTTGTAGAATGTCAAGAATATATTTTCGTTGACATAAGAAAATTCCCTTTGAAGATCTAGAAACCTCAATGCCTAAAAAATATTGCAGGCGACCCAGATCTTTAATAGAGAAATGAGATGCAAGACGCAATTTGAGAGAATTAATGAAAGCATCATCTGTGCCAGTGATAATGATGTCATCAACATAAACGAGAACAAAAATTGATGTTGTTCCATGATGATATGTGAAAAGAGAGTTGTCACATAATGACTTGTTAAAACCTTCAGAAAGCAAAACCGAAGAAAGTTTTGCAAACCATTGACGAGAGGCTTGTTTTAGTCCATAAAGAGATTTTTGAAGTTTAAAAACTTTGGACTCACCTTTGCGTGCTAGACCAGGAGGAATCTTCATGTAAATTTCTTCATCCAGATCGCCTTGAAGGAACGCATTATTCACATCCAATTGATGAAGAGACCATCCTTTGAGAGCTGCAATGGAAAGTAAAACACGAACAGTAACTAGTTTAGCTACCGGAGCAAAAGTGTCGTAATAATCAACACCTTCTTGTTGTGTGTATCCTTTGGCTACAAGACGAGCTTTATATCGCTCGATTGAGCCATCGGCATTAAACTTTATTTTGAAAACCCATTTACAGCCAATGGCTGTTTTACCGGGCGGTAAATCGACAAGAATCCAAGTGTTATTGGCTTCCAAAGCCATAATTTCTTTGGCCATGGCAGCACGCCATTTAGGACACATATTTGCTTGAGAAAAGGACTTGGGTTCTGCAGTAAGGATGACAGAAGCCAAGAATGCTCGATGAGATGGACTGAAGTTGTCATAAGCTAGATATTTAGTCATCGGGTAAAGAGAAGTGTTATTAAAATCACTAGTAGTAGCAGCAGAGCAATGATAGTCTTGTAAATAAGAAGGTGGATGACGATCTCGAATGGGGCGCGAGTGCGATGCAGGAGGTGCAGATTCCATGCACGGATCTGCATGAGAAGGTTGTGCCTGAATAGACTGTTGTATGACAGACGGAGATACATGATCAGGTGTATCAGTGCGAGGTTGCCTTGGAGATTCATTAATAATTGGCTGAGACAAGAGACCATGGGAATCAGAATTAATCTCAGGAAGGATAGAATCAAGAGAAGGTACTGTCGAAGAATGTTGTGGTTCAACAGACGAAGATTTAGAACTGTTGTCAGCAGTTGGAGATAAAGTACCCTGTGAAGTACGTGGAATAGCAGGGATTGGTGCAGCGGAAATTTGAACAGGCCTGTCAGGGATCGATTGTTCAGAATGATTCTTTGAACAAGTAGGAGAAGAACTATCAGGTGGAGAAACAGTACAACGAGACTGTGTAGGCTGACGTTCTATAGAATCCAGTATGGAATCATACTGGGTATAGTCAGATTGAGTGTCCGACGGAGAGACTGACTTAGGAATAGAGTTAGCTAAGTCATTAAAAGGAAAGACATTCTCATGAAATACCACATCACGAGAGACATAAGTGGATTTAGATTCAAGATCATAAATTGTGTATCCTTTTTGACCATAAGGATACCCAATAAAAATCCCCGGTTTGGCACGTTGATCAAACTTGTGAATTGGTCGAGTGTTTCTACCAAAACAGAGACATCCAAAGACGCGTAAAGAAGAATAATCAGGTGGAGCATGTAAAAGAACTTCATGCGGTGATTTATGTGATAAAACTGGCGTAGGCAGTTTATTAATGAGGTAAGTTGCAGCTAATATGCATTCACCCCAGAATTGAATAGGTAGATTTGCTTGAAATCTCAAGGCACGTGCCACATTGAGCAAGTGGCGATGCTTTCTTTCGACAATGCCATTCTGTTGTGGAGTATAGACACAACTTGTTTGATGTAAAATGCCATTTTCATGAAACCAAGTTTGAAGAGCATTGGATTTAAACTCAGAACCATTGTCAGACCTAAAAGTCTGGAGTTGTGGGATGAGTAAAGGATTAATACCAGAGGAGATGCTGGTGATTTTTCGTCCAAATTGTTTGATAACAAAGGCAAAAAAATATTTGAGAAACTTTAAAGTTTCAGATTTGACTTTCATTAAAAATACCCAAGTGCATCGAGAGTAATCATCTACAATTGTAAGAAAATACTTCGCACTAGTTAGAGAAGCAGTAGAAAAAGGTCCCCAAATGTCGGCATGAACCAATTGAAAAGGATGTGTAGAAACAGAAACACTTTTATTAAATTTAAGTCGAGATTGCTTTGCCCTGGGGCATACATCACACAAGTGTTTAAACGAAGAAATAATGAAAGTAAATTTTCGAGCTAAAAAATCAACACAATCCACATGTGGATGGCCTAGACGACAGTGCCATTTGTCGAATGGCTTATTTGCAGCTAGAGAAGAAACAGATGGCTGAAAAATGAAATGGTAGAGTCCAGCTATACGCTTACTCCATCCAATCTCCATTCTCGTTTGAAGGTCCTGGAAGACACAAGACGCGTGTGAGAAGGTAAGACAGCAATTTGCTGAGCTTGTAAGCTGACTGACGGAAATCAAGTTGAATTTAAAACTTGGAATGTAAAATACATTGAGCAACGTAATAGTTGGGGAAAGTTTAACAATCCCAGTATGTGTTACGGAGATGTTAGAGCCATCAGGCAACTGAACCATGATAGGGTTCAGTACACATGTGTAAGATTGAAAACAAGACAAAGTCGAACAGATGTGGTGTGTAGCACCGCTGTCGATAATCCAAGTAAGAGAGGCACATGAAAGAATCATACCTGCGCAGTTGGCATATGAAGTTGTGGTGCTGCCAGCGTTGTCAGGATCCAGCAAATTCATAAGCCGAGCATACTGAGCAGCCGAGATGGCTGGAGCTGCTTGTATAGATTCAACGGCGTGATGTGCAGGGGCAACAGCAGCAGCATAAGAGTGTTGCGATTGGTTTCTCGGCTTTGGTGGATTACTGGGATATCCATTCAACTTCCAACAGGTTTGACGGGTGTGTCCATGCTTAGTGCAATGGTCACAAAATGGACGAGGGCGCTTGTTATTGCCATTACTATGTCCAGGGTTATGGAAGGGATGGTGCTGTGATTGATTTGCATCACTGCGAGAGACATTCAACGTAGCAGAATCAATCTGAGAAATAGAGGAGGAGTTTATACCTTGCTGCTCTTCCTCTTGACGAACCAGATTGTAAAGCTTAGAGGCAGAGGGCATCGGTTCCATCAATAAACATTGACTACGAAGTGGTGAAAACCTATCATGTAACCCTTGGAGGAATTCCATGGAACGATCTTGATTGTGATGTTCGACAAAATCCTTCCCGAGCGCAGATACACGGCACCAAAGGTCTGAACGAATCCATCTGATCCCAAAGAGTTTTCAAATGGGTAAAGTAGACAGCAACGCTGTTGTTTTCTTGCCTTAGAGCAGAGATGGACTGTTTCAGGGCAAACAACTTAGGTGCATTCTTATGGGAGAACCGGTTTTTGATTTCCAGCCATTGAGCTCTTGCAGAAGGAAAATCCATGACGCTGGATCGGATTACTGGGTCCACAGAATTTGCAACCCAGCTACCCACCAGGTCATCTGCACGAGTCCAATGGAGGATATCAATTGGATCTTCTGGTTTCGGAATGGAACCATCGATGTATCCTAGTTTAGCCTTAGCACTTAGGGCTTTTCTAACTCCCCTTTCCCAGATGCAGTAGTTGTCACTGGTCAAGAGAGGTGTGAAGATAACGGTGGTAGGATTGTCAGCAGGATGGACATAATATGGAGATGATGGTGATAGAACTAAATCCTTCTTGGGTGTGTTGGAATTTTTCTTTGGAGAAGAAGGTTGTGAAGAAGGAGGAGTTTGAGTTTCATCATCAGTTGACATGATTGATCAGTTGTTGAGAGGGAGAGAAAAAAATTTTTTAACCTAGCTCTAGATTACCATGAAGAAATCTGGGTTTTGGGTTTTTGTATCTCATACAACTGTTGAGATTGATTCATTGATCAGTATTTATATAGATTACAAGTTACAGAAACTAAAAGAGCGTAACAACAGGAGCTAAAGAATAGGTACAGCTGAGAATACGAAGGACTAAACCTAATGTCCTGTGGAATAGGACTTTACAACAAAGAATGAGTGAAATCAGTTCTAAGTTACAACAACTTGTATACACGGTCAGCACGCCTATACACGTAAAATATGTGCAGCTGTTTGGAGAGTTTAATACAACATTACGCCAAAGTTATAAAATAAAAATCAAAAAATCATAGTTTATTTCTCTTCCGTGTTATACTTACAATAGAAACTTAAGATTTCCACTTGAATTCCTTCGATCCTCTCCATTGTTTATATATCCGTGCTAACCACCACAAATCAATCAAACCCTTGCAACCTGCAAATTTCTCATATTCTTCTTATAATCTTTATACCCGTAATCTCATCTCGCATTCAACTAGTTTCAGTTATACATTTGATTTAGGTTTACATTAATGTCTTAGGCTTGATTTCATTTTGTTCTTTTGTAAATCATAAGTCATTGAGTCATTGATTTTGAAATTAATAGTTAGTGTTGTTAACTTATTTATGGCCAACACCCATTTCATTTTCTTGTTATGTATGGGACTGGGAAGCCCCAAAGAAATTTAACCAATGCTCAACGGCAAGCCATTTATGCATGAGATGCTTCTCAAACAAAGTGACAATGGAAAAATCAAGCACGGTACATGAGTTGAGATTGCTGCTTAGTTTTTTGCAAGCACAAGAACTACACATCAAATTTGGCATCAAGCAAAATCTGGAATCAGCGATGAGTCTTTTGTTTATGTACCGCATAGCTTAAGTGACCGAGTTGGCCGTAAACGGTCTGAAATATATCCAAACATGATATCTTCAATACCTTCAACACACAAATATACGAACTGGAAAGTGTAGCAAATACATTTAAGTCTGTTGGAAAAAGTTACCGGGCTGCAATGGAGATGAATGACAGAAATATTTTGTGGTTGTACTCAAAACTTTCAAGGCTCTGGTGATTTCTTTTAGACAAATATTTCTACCCTCCCAACGAATTGGCGATTGCAACAGGTATGTGAAATACTGCCTTCAGGATACAGTGAAAGCCCTACAACCGAAAATTGGATTCAAGGTTTGCACCCCTTGACCCAATCAAGAACACATGTAAAGAAGGTTCTGATGATGCTTTAGAAGAAGAGAGAAAACAGAGAAAGGGTTTTCCAAGAGATAATTTCGAAATGGGTTTGGGAGATGCTACTTATAGGAGTTTTTGCATCTGTTGGGAAAAGACATGTCTTTTCACCAACAGGTTTCTCTTCACAAAGAGATGCGTCTCTTCATCAACAGCCACTGTCTGTTGAATTTAGAATTTTCTGGAAACGTTTTCCAACTGTCCAAACAATTGCATATCCAAAAAACCATCATCGTTTTCTGGCTACGCCCCCCAGGACCCCCCTTCGTAGCGCGGTTGAAAATATTCCAACATTCTCCCCTTATTTTCAAAACCATAAAACAAATTTAAAAACTTTTAAAAACCGGAGCGGCTGCATCACCGAAGTGACTGCCTACGTACCCGAGTGGGATCAAGCCAACGTAGTTCTAGCACAATTGAGACTAAGCATCATCGTTGAAACCAATACATAAATGATAGGTACCTTCTGGGTTTGAACCTTCACTTAGTGTAAGAAACTCAAAGCTTTATCGATATTCTATGGTGAAACTAGTCTTGAACCAAGAATCCCTTATGACAAAGACGGAGTCTCCACACATATTGATTCCATAAGACATGTGTTCTGTAGCCAAGCACTATAAAGGCCTTGTGCTTATATCCTTATTCATGAGTCTTCTTTAGAGAACGGTCTTCTTCTTTTAGGAAACGGCCCACATTTCCATACTCATATAGGTAAGTCTCGAAGGTGTTTCTGCGAGACACCTTTTACTAATCACAGACTCATTAAGGATTTACATCCATCATATTTTCTTGCAGAAAAACCAGCACTAACTTGAAATGGGAAGTTTTATGCTAGTGCTCCATAATCTACAGCCATAACTTGTTGGTACCACATTGAACCTTGTTTATCCTTTTCAAAACATAGGTTGGGTTTCTGCTATGGGAGATCAACCTTCCTTCACAGATCTTAGTCCCATTTCATTACATTTTATTGAAGCAACTGAATATGGTAGACTCTTTGTGAATGGGTCTGCCAAATTCCTTTTTGATTCAATAAAGTTAACCGTAACCACTCCCCTCTTGAGTAGTTGCCTAACCAATTGGTGTCTGAGACTTGCATGTCTACACTTTCCATTATAAGTCTTATTAGAGACATTATAGATTGTAGCTTGATTATCACATTTAATCAAAACTCCTGGAGATGGCTTCTTCCAAAGTGGAATTTCCATAAGAAGGTCCCTAAGCCATTCTGCCTCTTTACATGCATTCGTTAACGCTATCAATTCTGACAACATTGTTGAATCAGATATACAAGTCTGTTTCTTGGAACTCCAAGACACAGCAGCACCTCCTAAAGTAAAAATCCATCCAGATGTCGACTTGGACTTGGATTCTACATTGTTCCAGTAAAAATCCATCCAGATGTCGACTTGGACTTGGCTACGCCCCCCAGGACCCCCCTTCGTAGCGCGGTTGAAAATATTCCAACAAAGTCAACATTTCATAAAAGAATAAGAAGGTGCGACACGACCAGATTCTGACGTGTAGAAGCCAAAGTTAGCCGATGATAATAAAAAAGTCAAGGCTTCTATTTTTTCTATCAATGCTCGAAGATTATTGTTTCCCTAATAAAACCTATTTTAAAAGAAGATTATGTGCATATTGACGCAAAATGGTGTTATATGACTAAGGAGTCGCACAATTATTACCTTCTTCCAGGAGAAAATGATCCTTTGCATAGTTGTAAGAGTAAGTGTTTTATTACTAAATTTATGTCAGTAAAGATTGAAACTTTTTCTTTCACTTTCCAAGAGCCGGAAAAACGCAACAGTAAGAATTGTTCTGCTTGTACTTTTGAGACAAAACGAGACAAAACAATTTTTTTTGTTACCAAATATTCAATCCGGTCATGTCTAAGCAACAAGGTTTTGCCATAAATCCGAAGTAAATGGCCACACAATTGTTACAGTGAGCCTGTATTTATTCAGCAAGACAATGTGAGACCACACATTAACCCAAAAGACCAGGAATTTATTGAATCTTCCAACCACCAAGCATTCCTGTTTTTCATTCCAACTCGTGTCCAGAAGAGCTACTATCCTCTTCTTTTCGTCTCTCTCCCTATGTGTGGTATTTTCATTTCTTTGTTCCATTGTTGTTGAGTTCGTAAGAGTGGGCAAGTACTGTAGTGCTAACAATGCTTGCATTGGGCAGTTTTATCATGGATACGACTTGACCACAGGGTATAGGCATCACTCATTCTTGAGGCGTACCGGTCAACTATCGTGTTAAGGACAGCGTGTTGAACATGTGACTCTGTCCTCTGTTTGCTATCCATTGAGTGTTTATTTACCTTTCAGAAAAAAAAAATTCTAACATCTTCACATCTTCTTTTAGTGTTTTATTGTTACAGTTGCAACAATCTTAACACGATAGTTTTCTTCTGTCTGTAACAATTGGTAAGAACGATGTTGAAAGGCCTGCGAAGTTCAATGGGAAAGACTTCAAAAGATGGCAATCGAAGATGTTATTTTTTCTGAGCTATCATGAGTTGGATCATTATGTTTTGGTTCCTTTTGATGAAGGTTTGAATGATATGGGACGTGAACTTGAGTTGGAGGATTGGGTTAGGCAGAATTATATGGCCAAAAATCATATTCTCAACTGTTTAGAAAATGTTATGTATGACTTTTATATTACAAAACAGAACTCCAATGCTTTTGATTTATGGGCTGCTTTAGAGGAAAAATACCAAGCTGAAACTGCTGGAAGTAAGAAATTCTTGGTAGCTAAATTCATGGAATACAAAATGTCGAATGACAGATCTGTGGTTGATCAATTCCTTGAATTCCAGCAAATGATCAATGAAATTCTTGCGGAAGGTATGGTGATTGATGAAATTTTTCAAGTGTCTGCTGTCATTGAGAAATTTCCTTCTTCCTGGTCTGAGTATAAGAAGAAACTAAGACATGAAACTGGTGAAGTCACTATGGTTGATTTGGGTAAGAAGATTCAAGTTGAAGAATTGTTATGCTCCAAGGACAAAAATGTATCTTCTACAAGGCACATGTCTAACAAAGCTCATGTGACCGAACACAAAGGTTCCAATGCTGATAAGAACCAAAACAACTCCAAGAAACCCCTGGCAAGAAAGGTATGTTTCAAAAATCAAAATCTAGCATTAATAAAATTGAGGGTTCTTGCTATGCGTGCGGAAATCCTGGCCATATGGAGGTTCAATGTAGAAACCGTAAGGACCTTAAAAAGAAAAATAATGCTAATTTGGTTGAAAACAACAAAGATGAATTTTCTGGCACGGTGTCTGAAGTAAATATGGTGACAAATGTGAGAGACTGGTGGGTACACTTTGGTGCTACCAAACATGTCTGTGGAAACATGGATATGTTCACCTCCTATAATAAGGTAGGGGAAGGAGAGAAACTCTATATGGGTAACTCATCTGCAGCTTCGGTTGTAGGAAAAGGCAAAGTTGGGCTCAAGCTCACTTCTGGCAAGACTCTCACTTTGAATGAAGTTTTTCATGTTCCGGACATCTGCAAAAATCTTGTTTCTTGTAGTGTACTAGATGATAAGGGTTTTAAAATTGTAATAGAATCTGGGAAATGTGTTGTAACTAAGGGTAAGGATTATGTGGGGCAGGGTTATAAGACTGAGGGTCTGTATAAGCTTAATGTAAACTCTTTTGTAATGAAGAAGAATGATTCTTCTGCTTATGTTTGTGAGTCTTTGAATGTTTGGCATGGTAGACTTGGACATGTAAATTATAATTCAATGCATAAACTATCCAATGCAGGCTGCATACCCAAATTTAGTTTGGAAAAGGAACACAAATGTGAAATACGCGTATAATCAAAGTTTTCTAGAAAACCATTTAGCAAAAATGTTCATATAAATTCACTCGGACCTAGTTGACTTGAAATCGATTCAAACTAGAGGTGGTAAGAAATGGTTTGTTACTTTCTTAGACGACTGTACTAGATACTGTCATATATATTTGCTTAGAGGTAAGGATAATGCCTTAGAAGCCTTTAAGATGTATAAACTAGAAGTTGAAAACCAATTGAATACTACATTAAAACAGTTAGGTCTAACCGTGATGGTGAGTACAGAGTTCCGATAGGAGATTTATGTGTAGAACATGGCATAATACATGAGGTTACCCCTCCTTATTCACCTCAGTCCAATGATGTAGCTGAACGTAAGAACCGTACCCTTAAGGAGATGATCAATGCCATGTTAATTAGTACAGGATTACCTTCAAACTTATGGGGGGAAGCTGTCCTCTCAGCCTGCTATATCCAGAATATAGTACTATTTAAAGGATAAGATAAAACTCCATATGAACTGTGGAAAGGTAGATAACCTTTTTTAGCATACTTCAAAGTGTGGGGGTGTTTGGCTAAGGTTCAGATCCCTAAACCTAAGGAAACTAAGATAGGACCCAAAACTGTTGATTGTGTCTTCATAGGGTATTCTGAGCATACTCCTGCATATAGATTTATGGTTGTGAGTTCTGAAATTTCTGAAATTTGTGTGAATACTATTATGGAGTCTAGGGATGCTGTGTTTTTTGAAAATATTTTTCCTTTGAAAAATGACTCTCGTAAGAGAGGTGTTGATCCCTTAGATATCCCTTCAACCAGTCAGACCTTACCTTTAGAGAAAGATGAAGTAGAAACTGAGCCTATGAGAAGTAAAAGGGATAGAACCAAAACCTCCTTTGGACCTGACTTTGTTACACTACCCGAATCTGATCCTCGGACTTATAGAGAATCCATGACTTCTCCTAAATCTCCATGGTGGAAAGAGTCTAGTATTAATGAAATAGAATCCATCAAATAGAATGATACGTGGGAGATAGTAGATTTACCTCCAGGGTTTAAGGCCATAGGATGTAAATGGATCTTCAGGAGGAAACATAACATAGATGGAACTGTTCAAAAATACAAGGCTAGATTAGTAGCTAAAGTCTATAAACAACAAGAAGGTGTATATTTATTTGATACTTACTCATCCGTTATGATAATTACTTCCATTAGGATGTTAATTTATATAGTTGCGGTTAATAACCTAGAGATACATCAAATGGATGTTAAGACAGCTTTTCTAAATGGTGAATTAGATGAAGAAATTTACATGGAACAACCCGAGGGCTTTGTAGTGAAAGGTTGTGAAAACAAAGTTTGTAAACCTAAAAAAAAATATTTGTATGGATTGAAACAAGCACCTAAACAATGGCATGAAAAATTTGATCATGTAATGTTTTCTAGTGGTTTTAAAATCAATGAATCTGACAAGTGTGTTTATACTAAACTTGTGAATGATGCCTGTGTAATCGTATGCTTGTATGTTGATGATATGCTTATACTTGGTACAAACATGGATGTAATTAATTCCACTAAGAGCATTCTAAATGAGAACTTTGACATGAAAGACTTAGCCCCCGCAGATGTAATCTTAGGGATGAAAATTAGAATAAATTCTAACGGTTATAGTCTTAGTTAATCTTATTATGTTGAATCTGTGCTTAGAAAATTCAATCATTTTGATTGTAAACCTGCTTGTACTCCGTATGAGCCTTGTTGTAGACTCAAAAAGAATAAGGGTAATGGAGTTTCACAACTTTAATACTCACAAGTTAAAGGAAGTCTGATGTATTTGATGAACTTTACTAGGCCAGACATTGCTTATGATGTGAGTAGGTTAAGTAGGTATACTTGTAATTCAGGGCGGGAACACTGGGATGCACTTTTTAGAGTGCTGAGGTATTTGAAATACACTTTGACCTTCTGTTTGAATTATGAAGGGTACCATGCCGTCCTTGAAGGATTTTGTGATGCAAACTGGATATCAGACTCAAAGGAGTCTAAGTCTACGAGTGGATATGTTTTCACACTAGCAGTTGGGGTTGTTTCTTGGAAAAGTTCCAAACATACCTGCATAGCTCGATCAACTATGGAATCCGAGTTTATTGCGTTAGATAAAGTAGGAGAGGAAGCCGCTTGGCTAAGATACTTTTTAGAAGACATTCCTCTATGGCATAGGCCTATGCCAGCTATATCTATACATTGTGATAATCAAGCTTCTATAGCTAATGCTAAAAACAGCTTCTATAATGGGAAGTCTATACATATTAAAAGAACACATGATACCCTGAAAAAACTAATCTCAAAAGGCGTTATTTCCATTGAATGGGTAAAGTCCAAGGAGAATATCGCGGACCCTTTGACGAAAGGTTTGTCCAAGGAGATAGTTAATAATGCATCGAGGGGGATGGGGCTTAGGCTCATTAAATAAACTTGCCATGAAGGATACTTAACCTTGATGACTGGAGATCCCAAGATCAAGGTTTTGAATGAGACAACTAATTTATGGAGGGTAAAGGTAAACACTATCAGAGAATTTCATTCTTTGCCCCTTCCCTATGGTGTAGACGTGATAGTGTGACTGCATGTGAAGGATGACTTTTAACTAAGAATTAAATGAGTTTTATAGTTTCAATTTAAGATTGAAGTGGGGTGTAGCAGTAAACACTCTTGATGGAACTCAGTTATCTGAATATGGAAGTGGGTCGCTTCCTATGAGAATATAGCTGATTCTTTAGAGCATTCTGAGAAACGGGATTTGTCCAGGGCCAAAAAGGACACAACGACACGAACTTGACAGCACCTAGAGAGATATCACGCGTGGTTATTATCGCGGATTACACCAAACGATGGCAGTTCAAGACACCGCGTTCACTGTCCATCCAGTAGTCCCGGAAATTTCTCACTAAGCAAAGGTTCAAGACCTCATGGACACCTCTTGTCTAAGTGGTATTTATCACTTTCCGTTTTCTGATTTTTGTATCGGTATTTCATTCATATGGGGGATTGTTGGAGAAAAGGTGTTTTTAATGTTTTGATTTTATGGTCTTGGTGGGAATGGGACTTAGGACCTTTGGGTTTCTAAGAGCTCTTACTCATTTTCTATGAGTGAATGAAATAGGTCCTTTAGTCCCACATTGGGTATAACTAAAGAGGAGTTCCACTATATAGCTATTCCTTTATGGATAGTTAGTAAAACAATGTGGATGAAACGGGTGGGCCGAAATATTTTTGGTTTCACCAAGGTTTGGGCTTAAGGCTCGTGTTTCCTCCATGGACAGGTCGACCAAGACTTACCTTTTTGGACAAAATTCTCTTTGATTTATTTCCTAAACGATTTGAAATTAAATTAAATTTTGTCTTAATGTGGGGGGACTGACTAGGCGCAATATATTTTACTTACCAAAACTAATGTGCAATAATGATCAATTTAATTGATTTAAATTTTCTTTCTGTTTCAAACTTTATTTGATTTGAAAAAATAAATTAAATTGGTTGTTTTATTTCCGTTTTAATATTTAATTTATGGCTTCATGCAAGGAATTGATTAAGAATCAATTGTCATTACTGCACCCTTCTCATTTCTTCCTATAAAAGGGACTCGAACTTTTCATTCCAATTCGTGTCCAGAAGAGCTACTATCCTCTTCTTTTCGTCTCTCTCCCTCTGTGTGGTATTTTCATTTCTTTGTGTTATTATTGTTGAGTTCGTAAGAGTGGGCAAGTATTGTAGTGCTAACAGTGCTTGCATCGGGCAGTTTTATCCTGGATACGACTTGACCACAGGTAGGGCTTCCAACGGGTACCCGATTACCCGGAACCGAACCGGACCCGGGTGTGTCGGATCCGGTTCCGGGTCCTAAGATTGGACCCGTTAGCAAAATCACTACCCGACGGGTAGACCCTTTAGCAACCGATAAGCTTTCGGGTCCTAGCGGGTATTACCCGGCGGGTATCGGGTACCCGAATATCTGTCTTTTATTTGTCAATTTTACTTAAAATAGAAAGATTAAGTGTAATTTCGCTTAAATTTTTTTCACTTATCCTTTATTTTCTTATGTTTGATCATAATTAGAACATTCATGTAGATATAAATAATAATTTTATATGAAAAATTATTAAATTCAAGCTAATATAACAAATAAAAATTAAATTATCAAAAAAATTGGTTAATTTTTGAGGACCTGATAAATACCCGGACCCGACGGGTAGTTAAGAGTTTTATCGGGTCCGGTTCCGGGTCCTTCAATTTAGGAACCGGACCCGAAACCGATTAAAATTACCGGTTCCGGTATACTCCCCGGACCCGATGGGACCCGTTGGCACCCCTAACCACAGGGTATAGGCATCACTCATTCTTAAGGCGTACCGGTTAACTATCGTGTTAAGGACAGCGTGTTGAACACGTGACTCTGTCCTCTGTTTGTTATCCATTGAGTGTTTATTTACCTTTTAGAAATTTTTTTTTCTAACATCTTTACATCTTCTTTTAGTGTTTTATTGTTACAGTTGCAACAAAAATTGCTAAGCATTATTATAACTCTAAACTGGATGAACACTCTTTCTTTGTTGAGCATTACAGACATTTGCATCTCAAATGTGATGTCTCAAATGAATACAGTGGACTCGTTTGTATAAAGCACTCGTGTGTGTAGTTTTTGTATAACGCGTCATCTAAATTTATATCAATCCGAAGTTGGTTACATATGTTCCTTATAACAAGCTTGTTCATTTGTATCTAGCAGCAATTAGCAATCAGAGTTTGGATTGCTTCGAAACCAATCGAAATTCAGATACCTGTATCTAGGATAAGAAAACGGGGTAGGACACCCTTTTATATTAATCTTGGAAGCAGTCACCATTCACCATTCACCATCTTTGGCGAGCAAATTCTACGGACCTAGTTGCTAGGATCACTGAAACGGTTGCGGGTGCAGTAACAAGCATATGCATACCAGAGAATGGCATGCCATCTCTCAGTTTGAGGGACAAATGAATAAAGCGAGAAAAATTTCACTAAAGGGATGCCATGCATGAGGATCCAAATGTATACTAATATTGTACTGTAATTTTTTGTTGGACAGGTCTTTCGCTAATGGTCTTTTCTGCAAAAAATTATCGAACTAAAGTATAATGTTCTCTAATTTTACCATTTGAGGAGAATCTTCTTGTGAATCCCTTGTAGAACATACGGCTTAAACAAACAGAATCATTGCAGCAAATTAATCTTAACTTTCTGAATAACAATCCAAGCAGAAATCAATTATGTATATTTTCACCTATTCCACGACATGTTTGCGCCATTATGCAACGGAGAAAACAAACGCCCCAATCTTGCCTGCAATGTATCAATCTCTTTCATGTCACCGTCGTCATTATCAGTAGAGTCTTCCTCAATCTTACAAGTAACCTCAACTCTAATATTACAAGTATCATCCACAATATATCCTTTTTTCGGGTCATGGAATTCACTGAGACGCATGAATGCTGGCCAACCCCTGCCGGCACCATTATTCCCCTCCGTGAGTTTGTATCTTCCCTCTACAAAATCAAAACATTACAAGATTAGGCAATGTGATTTAGCTAAAAAAAAATATGGACCAATTAAAAGTACACTGTAATATAATGGAGATGTGATCTACGTCTTTTTTTGCTGTTCTTGCGACCGGATTGACTAGTAATCTCAAAACTGAACTCCACTGATGCTGATTTTGTTGGATTGACAGGGATTAAGTACAATGATAAGTGATTAATCACGTTACCCTCTCCCTTTGGATAAATTCGTGCTTTCCTACACAAGTTGAATTGAAGATTTTCCACGGTTAAGGGAGTTAATTGAGCAAAAGACAGTAAAGAAACTAAAGAAAGGGCAGCCAAAAACAAACGAATTTGATAATACCGTACCATTTAAAACTGCCAACAGAGAAAACATCAGAGTCTTTAGATATGACATACGCATTCAACCTAGAAAAGTTTTCGATCTTCCATATCACTTGAGAAGAAGAAACCTCTACTGTTACAGATGACATTGTTTGCTAGAACTACTACAAGTTTTTGTTAGAACAAAAGGTGAAGGACATATTAATAAACTTGGTCATGCCGCAGAAGGGAAATCCATAGATGCTATATTTAGCTAAATTGAGGTTATCTAAATGTGGAAACAATATGTATTTAAATCGTTTTATTTGGTATCAGTAATCTTCCAAAATATTTTTTTTTTTTAAAATAAATTTGGCATGTAGCCTGGGTATTGCGACCGAAATTTGCATTGTGAACCAATGTTCAGCGAAACTAGCTCCAGGCACCTTAAACCAACACCACGACAGGGTGGCCTTGAATCTAAACCATGGTTAAGAATCTGTCATGCCGTCCAACATTGGTCATATATTTGTTGGAATATCCGGGGAGAACGCAATCAACAAATGTTTGTCAGAGGCAAAAGAGAAAGACGCTCAAAAGATCGTGTTAGACATTAAGCAAAATATTTTGTATTAGTCTCATCCCTCCAAGGCGCTTAGGGTAACCTCTATGGGCTAGATTGAGTTGCTAGATTGGCCAAAATGTGTTGCAAATCAAAAAGAAGTGTGGTCTAAAAGTTAACACTACTTCTCTCTCCTAGCAAGTGTCCGCAATTCAACTAGCAGCGAGATAAGAAAAAGAAAAGAAACAGTATAGCTTCTTTTTTTCTTTTCTTTTTTTATACTGTTTTTAATTTCGTTATACCAGGTAATGGTATACACAAGTTCTTGGTCTCACCATTTATGTTCTAAATAAATTTCACCATGTATGTTCATATAATTGTTACATCCATGGTTGTTGTTGTTGTTGTCCTTGCCACAACGATCAGTTGCTAGTATTTGAAGAACAGTGCGATACATTTCTATGTAGAGTTTTATTACTTATTATCTGCCAAGTTGCAACTTTGGGGACGAATCCCACAACCAACATTGTATCCATGTGATGAGTTGGAAATACAGTTTGGTTAGACATTATTCAGTGGAACTACTAAAGTTGCTTATCGAGGTTCTGATTGACAATTCACCTGAAACTTCTGTAAGGAGATAGCTAATTTTCTGACAACAAAATCGAGAAACAAGATGCATCAAAATGCATTCAAGAAACCTAAAAATAACATAAGCAAACATAATAAACTGAAAACAAATCAATAGCAGGGACTACACTCAGCCGGTTCACTTCTTGAAATGGAATAGCAAATTCAAAGTTCTTGCAGAATCCACACTGCAAACTACAGTTCATAATAAAACAAAGCTTTGTTGTCTAAAACAATCCTTCGAGCAGTAAATTCTCTCCTATATCTAGATACATTTCCAAATCTGATTCTGAGAGCAATCCAGATATATTGTCTCGCAAGTAATCCTTTGCTGCCATCAGCTGAACCTCTGCTTTCTTCAGCTCAACCGTTGCTGCCTTCATCCTTAGTTTTGCAGCACGTAAAGGCTGGCCATGCTCTAACAATTCAGTCTTAACTCTTTGCATCCCACCGATACCTTTTTTAACACTCTTTAATCTTTCTCTAAGCCAACCAATGTTAAATTCATTTTTCTCAGCCACAATTATCATCTCTTCCCAATGCTCAATCATTTTAGAAGACAATTCTACAAAACGACACTGATGCATATCTGAGATACAATTCATCAAGTCTTTGACCAGCATAACAAGGATAGGATACAACGAGATTGGCATAACCTTCGTAGAAGGAATATGACCATATTTGTTTATATAGTGGCGCTTGTGCTTTTGTAATACTGAAGCCTCCAACATCTTCAAATTCCTTGTCCTCCGAAAAACCAACTTTGTTGTTAGGTCTTCCTTCACCAAAAAGTTGGCCGGGGTCTGCCCCAGAATAAGCTCCTGATTCTGAACTAATCTTATCATCTTTTTCTTTGATTTGATTCTCATTTTCTGTCTTTGCAGCCTTGATTTTGTGGCTCTCGTGCACGTCATCAAGATCATTCAAGTCCTCCTTCATACTACAAGTAATCTCAACTCTAATGACATAGGTATCATTCACCAGATATCCTTTATCAGGGTTGTGGAAATCATCAAGAGACATGAATGATCGCCAACCATTGCCAGGGCATTTTTCGAGAAATTTATGTTTTCCTTCTGTAGAAGCCAGAAGAATTTGTAAGGTCAAAAATGTGATTTACAAATATATTATACCAATAATCAAAATTATACCTCGTCTCACTATATTATTGCGATCAGTTTGACTAGTAACTGCAAAACTATACTCCGTGTACACCGACGTTGTCAAATCCTCAGGGCATAAGTACAGTAATACGTAATACCCACACAGTAACTTGCTTCCCATTGGACGGATCCGTGCTTTCCTATTTGAGACATCTCTAAGGATTAATTAACCGTAAACATATGAAACAGCAAAGTAACTCATGTATACAATAAACAAGTATATGCAGGGTACGTACCATTTGAAACTACCAACTGAGAAAACATCTGAGTAAGTACTAACTTGAGCGTTCAACTTTGAAAAGTTTTCAACGGTCCAATTGAATTTAGAAGATGAAGAAAGCTCTGCAATAATGACCAAATTTTACTGTAAAATGAAAAATAATGAACCAGATCTTTTGTTTAGAACCCGGAATTATACAATGGTATTTATAAGAAACTTTGTCTGTACACATTCCCTAGTACTAGCGGACCATACAAAGATAGAACGCTCTTGGCGAATTTTATTGTTAGCGGATGGTCAGTATTCTGGAGAGAGAGTTATTGGGACATGGAATAACATTAAAAAACACATTCTACAAGATTTTCAACTTGAATAACCAGCATAAATTCTTCTACAACATTAATAACGACCGTAAATTCTGGAGCACTTCCTAGAAATGGAGAGGTGCTTGCCTTGTTTCGTGGGTGATGCTGTATAAGGTTAGATTGGAATCTTAATAATCATATTCATGATGCATGATAGGTTAGAGAAGCGTAGCTATTATGTGTCACAAATTTGGACTAAAAAAAAATGTTCCTATCCCATTTGTAATTACACAAAACTGGTCAAAAAGACCAAAAGCAAGAATTCCTTGGTGAAATATTTTTCTAGGTTTAGATAATGTTTATATAGCCAAAAATCAAGAAATATATTGTTTAAATAACCAATTTGAATATTTCACCCAGGAAAAAAGAAAAGGTTTTACCTAAAATAACCCCCTGCTTTTTAAACAAGCTTTTTTAAACCCAACCAAACACAACAGCTTCTCTTTTTTTCTGTCGTCAATTTTTTCTTCTTCGAACGATTTTAAATTTGGGTTTTCAGAGATCAATCATCAAACGATTTTAAATCTGGGATCGATTTTCAGAGATTAATCATCAATCATGGTGAAAATCGTTTGTTGAATCGAAGGTAAACAGTATTCAAACTTCAAAAATCGTATCAGGAAATCAGTAATTTTGAACTTTCAATTCCATCAAGCTTTGATTTCGTTTCATTCATCCAATTTTAGTTTGATTTTGGTTTAATTGTTGTAACGTTGTTCTGTTTGTGTTGATTTTGGGTTCAATTTTCATATTTTTGTTATTTTTTGGGTTCAGTTGGTGATTATTCAGGGTTTTACTAATAACCAATTTTTGGGTTTAGTTGGTGCTTCTAAACCTGATTATTTGTTTCTATGCAGTCGATTGATTGTTCATCAAAGTAATTTTAGTTTATACCTGCTGAAAACAAACCAAATTGGTTAAACTTGATTCTGTGATTTTTTATTGTTTTGGATGTGAATTGAATATAATATCATCATGTTTGGTATGAATTTAGTGAATTGAGATAGTTTCCTAGAGAAAATTAACAAGTTGTGTTGTGGTATGAATTTGATTGGTTAGTGTAGAAGATATGGATTGACTAGTAGAAGACTGAGAGTGTTTCATCACAGTCTTGAATGCATTAAGCTCATCTGTTGGATCGTCAGGGCTTCCTGGCTCTATTCAGTAATTGCAGGTAGCTACATTAACTATTAGTATCCCCCAAAGGTCCTATCAGGGGACTCCACATAACAATCGAAAAGGAGGAAGTTTGGTGGGAGGGATATAGAAAATGTGCCACATTGCAGAGCTGAGTTTGGTACGAGAGATATATCAATCGTTCCACATTGTGGGTTGAACCTTAAAATTTTGATGTCTGCAGAGAGACTTTTGTAAGAACAAGTATAGTTTGGGGGATTTACTTTGGTACAAGAAACTACACGAAAAACAAGGATGGAACTTGTGCTTTTGTTTTTAATTATTGGAGTGAAAATATGTGAAAGTTTGATGCATTCAAGACTGTGATTTTTATGCGATAGTGTTTGGTATGAATTTATTGAATTAAGGTCATCTGTTGTTTATATATTCCTTTTGTAGATGAACCGTCATTTTCTCTGTGTGGTTAACCGGGGTACCGATGCATGCCCATACCATGTTAATGTGAAGTCAACAGTTGATGAGTTGAAGTTGCATGTTTGTTCTTATTGGAATAACATTTCACCGAACTTAATTCAGTTTGTATTTGAATATGAGGGGAGAAGCAATGTTGTTGACAGTGATGTGAAGCTCCGGTCTTTCTTATCATTGTGTATTGTTAAGGAGTTATCTTTCTTTGAGCTTCGTTTATTTGAACGTGTTCCTCTTCATGCTCCTGATTTTGTTCGTGAACCTACTATGAGCGAGTTTCGCTTAGCACCAGACCCTAGCAGAGATCAGTTGGTTATTCCTCGTTATCTTCAGAGCAGCAGTACAATGAGCGAGTTTCTATTAGCACTAGACCCTAGCAGAGATCATTTAGTTCACCTACCGAGCAGTAGTACAATGAGAGAGTTTCGTTTAGCACCAGATCCTAGCAGAGATCAGTTGGTAATTCCTCATCATCTTCAGAGAAGCAGTAAAGTTACTCGTACACCTACAATAACGGAGTTTCTTTTAGGTAAATACAATAGCTTTGATCAGTCACTATTCCTTCCTCTCAAGAGCTTGTTTCGTCTCAAGATATCCATGTGTCTCAAGAACGTGCATTCAATGGAAAGTTGGCAATTAAAAGATCTTGCAAGGCGGCTGAATGGGAGTTTATTATAAAAGGTGTTGGCCAAGATTTTTATGGATGACGAGATGAAGCTCGTCTTTTTGTTGAGAAATATAACCATTTTTTTAGTCCCAGGGTGAGAGTCGTCAAGAGAAATCCAGAACGGTGTACGGTGGAATGTTATTAAAAGGAGAAATTAGAATGCGAATGGATGTTCCATGCAGCTCCGATGACTTCCAATGTGAAGCGTCATTTATTCCTCAAGGCCTATAATGGGGAACATAAATGATGTGTTGGATATATTGACGGAACAAAGGATGATCCAGCTACGCGCGAACTTGTCAAGAGCTTGGTATTTGACCAGATCGAACAGAATCCCAACAAGAAAGTCAGGGATATTGTTAAAGAATTCAAAAGTTATTATGGGTTACAATTGAGCTACCACAGGCGCATGCTGGGAAAGAATTATGTTTGAATAAATTATATGGAGAGGACACTAAATCATACACCGACTTCGTTTGTGGTGTAAAGCCGTGAAGAAGAACGATCTAGGTAGTATGGCTAATTTAGTTGTTGAATGGGGGCCAATTTAATAGTTTGTTCTTAGCCTTCGATGCTTGCATCTCGGGTTTCGAATATTGTCGCCCGGTATTGTTCTTGGATGCAACTTTCCTAACTGGAAAATTTAGGGGTTGTCTTATGGAGGCTACCGGGAAGAATGTGAATAATGGTAAGTCTTCTATTTTTATATTTCAACTTTTGATGTCAGATTATAAATTTGAATGAAATTCAGAAGAAAAAAAAATTATCAGATTATCACTGGATGAAACCATCCTTAATTTGTGAAGTCAAACTAGAGAATGAAACTGGTTTCATTCTGTACAATAGAAGTTTCAGTCAGTTTAATATGATTTTTTCTTTTTGTGTTTTGTTTCCGTAGGAATATTTCCTCTGGCATACGGTATCGTATCAGGTAAAACTATTGAGAATTGGCATTGGTTCTTGGAAAATTTAAAAACTATCTTAGGTCCTCGTGTACTATAACTATTATTTTGGATCGCCATGAGGGTTTGATCCAAGGGATTCGAGATGTTTTTCCAACTTTCCGTCATTGTTGGTGTTACCAACATTTGAAGAATAATGTATGCGGGAAGACCAACAAGAAGAAGGGAGAGCATGGTGTTGCGATGGATTTTTTCAAACAATGTTTTTATTCATCAACGCATGAAGGCTTTCATGAAGGTATGCAAAAGTTGAAGGATATGGGATGTGATGGTCTTTAAAAATTCTTGAGTAACCTTCCAGTGGAATGTTGGTCCAATGAACATTGTCTTGGCTGTCTTTATGGCGACATGTGTTCAAACATTGCAGAGTCGTTCAAATCTTGGATTAAGGAAGCAAAAGGTATGCCTATTACAACACTTGTTAATTGGATTAGACTTAAGATTATGGATCAGATGAGTAAAGGGAAGTTAAATGGGGCGACGTATAAAGGATTCATTTGTCCTGGTCTTGAGAAAAAAGTAATGGCTTACATTCGTGTTGGTGTCCAGTGGAGAATAACTAAGTCTGGTGACATGGAGTGGGAAGTTTTTGATGGAAAGCACACGCATGTTGTTAATATTACGAAGTTTCATTGCAGTTGTAGGGTTTGGTTTACTGAGAATTTCCCTTGTGATCACGTTATTGCCTGTATGCATTCAAATAAGATCAATGTTTACGAGTACATTAATCCGTATTTCATCATTTCTAGCTTCCGTGCTTCGTATGATCGTGCTATCAAGCCCATTCCCGATTACGACAAGCCAATTGATGTTGCTACTGGAAATCTCGTGAACCCACCAACTGTCCTAGGAAAAAAAATGGTAGGCCGAGGAAGAAGAGGATTCCTAACACTGGTAGTGCAAGTTTCAAGAGACCAATTATGTGTGGTAACTGCCATACTCAGGCACATCATAATAAGATGACATGTCCTCATCCTCCTGCGAAAAAGCAACATTAAGAACCTGCTTAAGAACATCTCCATCCTACATTCTGTGCAGCTTTTTACCATGATGAGATTCATTTAAGATTTATTTATTAGTTTATTCTTCTCTGCAGCCTCTTGTTGCACATTTAAGATTCATTTATCTGGAATTATATTTTCGCAACTAGTATTTACCTTGGATTGTTTCTTTTGTTCATAAGAACATATGTTATGGAATTATTTTTTCAAGTATTGCTCTTCAGTTTTATAGTATATATCTTATAGCCTTATGTTGATTTAGTTTAATTGTACATTCCCTTCAGTTTTCACTGTAAAATTTATATGTTTGCGAACAATTTTATACATGCTAGGATTTAACTGGGTTTCATCCAAGCTTGGTTACATTTTGAAGAAAAAATTGCAGTTTTATACAGGCTAGGATATAATTAGGTTTCATCCAAGCCTGGTTACATTTTGAAGAAAAAAATTTCCATTTTATACAGGCTAGGATGTAACTAGGTTTCATCCAAGCCTGGTTACTTTCTGTAAAAAAATAAAAAAATCAACCTGCAAATTTAATCATTTCTGGCTAACATATTCAAACACAACTATCATGAAATTGAAATATAGGCATTTTTCAGTAAAAAAGTTCATATTTTAATTAAGATGAATCCACGGATCACAAATGTATGCGAAGACATAGTATAACAAAAAAAAAGTACTTCCGTATGAACTACACTAATAATTTTTTTCTAAACAACCTAAACACATCAAACTTTCCAGCAGCTATTCTCATCAGTTAGGATTTGATATGCGAGATTGATTGGTCTTGTGCCTATCTCCTCTCCAAGAGTATCTTTTCCTTCAAAGGACTAACCGTTTGTCATTGCCCGTTCCATAAAGTATATAACATACATCAACGAATCGGGATTGCAAGACAAAAGAATATGTAATGTCAATTTACCGATCTAGAAACTTCGTTTCTGTTGGTATGTTATAATTTCAGTTCAAAGAGTTAACGACCTACCTTTCGCACTGTTGTGGACAATCTGATTTCACGAAGACATCAACGTTATCCATACTAGTACTTTGAAGTTGAATGAGAAAGAGATGATTTATTCTTTCCGCCATCATTTTAGCATCCTTTAAATAGTTTGAAGAACCTAGGAGAGAATTTTAGTGTGTCCAAGTTCTTCCATGGATGTCAAAGTGAAGCAATGTGAAATATTCTTTCTCGTTCAGCATTGGGATGAACAAGTGTTGCGTATCGAAATCAATCTTCTGCAGTTCAACATTTATCATATCTGCAGCCTTTATCTCATCTCCCGCAATGACATTAACATGAAGACAAATTTGAATCGAAACCAGTTAAACCATATTTTTAATATGGATGAAACTAAACTACATCCCATGTTTAATGCTAGATGAAAACCAGTTTCTGCAAGTATCAGATGAAACCCAGTTGCATCTTATATATAATAGCTAGATGGAACTCAGTTTTATCCTACACTAGTGAGAGAATTACGTTTCAAGCAACAAATGCAAGCCAGGTACATCCTACACTAACTTAAAGTTATACGAAAACAAATTGAAGACCTAAGTTCATTCATTTTAAAATGTCGTATTCAAAATGTTTACCCATGCAAGCGTGCTAAGAAATATTGACTTTAAGTAACCTTTGGTATCACCGCCAGATTGAAACAATTGTCTCCATTTTTCGATTTTGAACTCCAAAATAGTGTTCACCTATGGCTGATTGAAAACAAGTTGCTGGATGTGTTCTCCACTAATACATACACCTCCATTGGATTTCCAAACGCAGTCGATGCATTTAAACAAGTTCATCTAATTTCGGACAAGCACATAGGTTTCATTTTTTAACATGAATGTAAAAACCAATTACAGCAAAAGAATGCGGATACGTACCTTAAGTTTCCGGTTCCAAAGTACTCCTTTATTAACTTATCTCCAGCTTCTTTTTCTCCGCCACTCAAGTAATTTTTCCACAACTTGTTTTTTTTTGTTAACTTCTTCAACTTATCGTTCTTCTACTTCTTCTCTGCATGCTTATCCTCATCTGTTATAAACTTATTCTGTCTAGTCCTTTTATATACGTTTTTTCACTCTATTCTCAATCGATCCAAGTTTACTCATCACTGCCAGAGGTTATGCTGCGATAATCTCTTCTTCAGTGATTTATGGTGGATGAACTGGTGCTAGAGGTTCTGGTGGATGAACTGGTGCTCGAGGAACTGGTGTTACAGGTTCTGCATCGAGAATATCTTCAGCTTATGGATTTGTGGCTCCACTGGTGTCACCTGCCTTGCTAGAGTCTTTAGGAACAACACCCTCCATTGGTTTGCATACCTTCTCTTTCGGAACAACACCCTCTACTGGTTTTTTCATCTCTTGAGTGATTTTGAGGTTGAAAAGGCTCTCAGGTGGAATGTAAAGAAAAATGTCAGTAGGTGAAGCTGGCGGATTTAAAATAGTTCCCGGTTGAGTCTTGAGTTGCGCTTTCAAGTCTTCCAATTGACTTTGCAAGTCCGAGATTGTCTTATCCTTTGCTTCAAACTCAACCTCCTTTTCTTCCAACTCTGCATTCCTTGCTCCTAACTCGGCATTCAAGTGACGGATAATGTTATCCTTCTCAGCTAGTTCATTCTTCAACTTGGAAATATCATCTTCATCTTTGTTTTCTTCTTCCTCATCAAACAAGCATAATTATTTCTCCTCTTCACTCTAGCTACCAACAAAGTCAACAATCTGCAAACAAATAAACACAAGATGTAACTGATTTCGTCATATGCTAACACATGATGTAACTGGGTTTCATCCACTGATAACAAATGATGTAACTTGGTAGAAAATGGGTTTCATCCATTAATACCATAAGATGTAACTGGTTTCATCTAGTTATCATAGGGGATAAAATTTTAAAAATGAAACTAAACTTAATCAACATAATATGTAACTGGTTTCATCCAGTTATAATAACAGTAAGATTTTTACCTGATTGCTTGAAAGAGTTTCAAGCTTCCCCTCAATTTCTCAAGATACTTTATACAATTCCCATCTTGCAAACCTTGGCCATGCATCACTGTTGGCTTTCCTAACAATGCCTTCACCTTTCACTTGCTCAAAAATCCATAACTGCAACAACAAAAGATAGAATTTAATAATCACCACATGATTCATTTAATGCAAAAAAAATAAAAAAATAAAAAAATATATATATATTCAAAAGATAGAAGACGATACTCACCAGTAAATAGAAGCTGCAACCATTGATAGAGTAAGGTGTCTTGTGCACAGATTTAATTCTTTGCATTAGATGCTTATGGATTAAATCCGACCAAGAGACTCTGTTAATTGTATCGATTGATTGTATGCAGTTCAAATACCTTTAGTGGACATACATACCTCCGGTGTTTATGAAGAATATTGTACAGAACATGAACAGCAACAAAAGTATCACCAAGTATTCTTCTTTTCCTTCTTCATTCATAACAATTTGTATTCCTTCGAGGATGTATTTCTTATGTAATTTGTCCCCAATATTCGCCTCTTTGCTTTTCTTCTCTTTGTCTCCGGGTTTCTTCTTTTTCTTCTCTTTGCCTTCACCTTCCCTTTTCTTCTTTTCAGCATCCCTTCTCATTGGATCAAAAAAGTATTTGGTGTAAAATTCGGAATCTTTCAAACTAGGTTCGTCCATTGGTCCATAAAGTTTCTTATCTTCTTCACTCATACGTATTCTCTGTATTTTGAAAATAACAGCAAGATGGTTTGGATCGGTCTTGAAAACTTGATCACCAATATTGAATGCCAACTCTTTCAGGTCAAAATTTCTTATGATGAACTCTAACGCCCTTGGATCTTTGCTACATTTTTCCTTGCCCACTTTTCCTTGTTTGATCGCCTCAATAAAGCTCCAGAATTTAGTCTTCCTTAACACAGCCTCTTTTTTTTTCATTAAATACCAGTGATTCCAGCACTTCAACTGTTGGTTTCATGTTTGATCGGAACGTTTTATTTCCTTTCTTTTTCTCTGGCTTGTCTTCGTCCATTTTGGCATCCACATTATCCGCATTCTCCGTGTTAGACTCACCACCCACGTCCACATCATGCTTTTTCTTAGATTTTCTTTCAGCACCGGCACTATTCTTACTCTTCTTGCTACTGCTTACTGCAACAATTTGGATGAAACCCGTTAAGTCATATTTTAAATTTGTGGATGCAACTCAATTACACCCCATATTGAATGCTAGATGAAAACTAGTTTCTGTAGGTATCAGATGAAACCCAGTAACATCCTATATATAATAGTAAGATGAAACCAAGTTTCTGAAAGTATCAGGTAAAACCCACTTACATCCTATATATTATACATCTTAACATGGTCTGAAGAAACAAATACAAGTAGTTTTACGCTGATATCTACGTTGTTACTAGTCTTAATCACACCAAATTAAGACTACAAAAATATGCAAACCATCAAAAACTTCCTAACACCAAATTAAGACCACCGATTAGTTCATTTTCATTGTGTTTAGCTCACTTACATCCTAACTTAAACTGAGATGCTTAGTTTAGTTTTTCCAAAATGAATCAACTAATATTGTCTACATCCTAACTATACAGATTTCATCCATCATCTGAAATTAGTCTACATCCTAAATACAACATTATAGTATCATGTTATTAGTCCCATAATCATTAAATTTAATACCACCAACAGACGCAAATCAATTACATCCAAACTTAAAGTTAGATGAAAACCAGTTTCAATCACCTGCTGAGCATTACTTTGTAACCAAATACAAACCCAATTTCATGCAATCAAACCAAAACATAACCAGATGCAATTTCATCAACGGATTAAGCAATATGAAATCACTTTCAACATGTAATACAGATCTTCATCCACGGATTTATTATAAAATCCTAGTACTCATACTAAATCATCCCAGTTAGACATGTACACTGGATGAAACTAGTTCCATCCACACCAAAAACTCACAGATTAACACTTTATGAAACCTGCTGAAACAAATTCAACACTGAAATAAAACCAAATTCACCCAATTTCACTTCAACCAATTTAACATTGAAAAAACTTAAATAACCAGATGCAAACCAATTTCATCTAACACATACTAATTGAAATAAAAATAAAACAAGCAATTCCACACAGAATGGTACTGAAATGAAAGTAAGAAGAACCAATTCAAAAAATTAATAATGCTCTTTTATTAATAAGAAAAAAACAGAGTTAGGGTTTGAAAACTTACTAGTTTTAGGAGACATTTTGTGGATCAATTGAAACCATAACTCTTACAATACACTTAAATGGTGAAAACCTTAATTCTCAGAAACTGATTTCCGGGTTGATGGTGTTTTACAGACGATGGATGAAACCAAATTTTCTGGTAGTGTTGATGGTTGGGAACCGGTGGATGAAACTGATTTTGGGTTTTTGAAATTTGTTATGAGACAGTGGAGTAATTTGATGTTGGAGGAGAAGATGAATATGAAAAATCTATGGGTTTTCAAGAGACGGTGGAGGAGAAGATGAAGATGAACGTGAGAAGATGAAGATGAATTTGATGGGGAGACGGTGGAGGAATTTTATGGTTTTGAAAACTTTACTGTGAGAAGTTGTAGAAAAGATGAACGTTATTGTGAGAGAGGGAGATCGTGGGTGAGATGTGACGGTTACAAGGGCAGTAACGTCTCTCCCAGTTAAAAATTTCTTTTGGTCATTTGACCCAGGCAGAATTATTACCTATCCATTTGGCCCAGTAAAAGTGCCTTTTTGGCTATATAGCCCATTTTCTGTTGTAATTATCAATCAAATTTTTAGCAAAAATAAAAAAATATAATAGTAATTTTTTTTGTAGTCGGAATACGCAACTTCGGAGATCCGGTACCGACCGACCGATGAATAAATAAACCCCCCATGGGTTATACGCTTACTACGTACTATATTCTCTTGATACATTCTGGAGCGCTAGGCAGTTCCCTCAAAACAAGTAAAAGGTGAGATTCTAAAACCCTAATTCAGTTTTTCAAAAATGTTTCGTTCTCTATGCAATACATTGTTTCAAAGTAAGATCATTAGTGAATGAAATTCAAAACCCATATTTATATGCTCATACCTATTCAGATCCATTTCTTCTTCCTTCATAGGTTGCAACGATTCTTCATCATCTTCTTCATTGTAGTTTGTTACTTGATGAATTCTTGTGGGTTAACTGAAAAATAAGCTCTATTTGATGAGGAGTCCTGAATTGCTTTTATTTGATGATCGTAAAACCCTTAAACCCAAGCTTGAATATTTCAATTATAAAGAAGTCTCTAGACTTGAAGTTATCAAGGTATTATCTACTAACCCAAGAATTCTAGAAAGAAGTTTAGAAAACCATATAATTCTTTTTTCCGATTGCCTCAAGAACATTGTTGGTACTGAAAAATACGCCCTGTTACCCGAAGAACAAAGGTTCAACCTATAAAACTAATTTAGAAAGTGATGCTCAACATACAGGTTTTGAGATATGAAGGTGTTCCTTAACCAAATATTGTCAAGTTTCTAATCAACTATCGATGACACTAATGATAAGCACTGTTGAATTTAAGTACTGTGTACAAGAGATTAAGGGTATGGGCTTTTATCCTCGCAAAACTGCATTTCTAACTGCTATGGGGGTAGAGGTGTAAACTGGTCTGTGCCAGCACGAGCACAGCCCAGCCCAGCACGCTAAAAGTTGAGCACAGCACGGCACAGCACGTGAGTTAGCCCAGCACGGCACAACACGTTAGTTAAATGGGACGTGCTGGGTTTGACTAATTGGCACAGTAGCCCAACACAGCACGCGGAACGGATTAGCACGTGGCACGGCACAGCACAGCACGTTAAGAAAGCACGTCATTGCATGCACAAGTACACCATATACCAAGGCATAATAAATCACATTTTGTGTATATTTCACAAAAGAGTCACTATTCTAGCTAGTTTTTGACATTTTATACTGACTTACTTTTATAACAACACTTATAATACCTAAATATTTGGAAAATATATTCTAATATCGTTTCTATAATGTCGTTACCTATATTTGACTAAAACATTAATTTATATGACAATGATCCAATTTTATATTTGATGGGTTATTTCTTTTTATTGAATAAACTTGTTGATTTTACTTGAAAAAAAATACAAATGATATGTTGTCTATTTAGATTCTCGTAATAATTTCCGACTTAATGTATACCATTAAGTGATTTCAAATTATTTATAACACGTGTGCCAGCACGGCACAGCACGTTTATTCATGTGCTGTGCTCGTGGGTTGTGTTGTGCCTAGCGTTTGACTAGTAAAGCACAACACGGAACAGCACGTATAAATCGTTGGCACAGCACAGCACGGCACATGGCACGTGAAGCACGCGACTTGGTGTGCCGGGCTGTGCCGGGCCGGCACGTTTTACACCTCTATATGGGGGTATTTAAAGGGATGGCTACATCAACCTGGGAAGCGAAATTGAATGTTTACAGGGAATGGGGTTGGTCAGAAGATGAAATTCTAAATGCAATTAAGGTGTATCCAACCTGCATGATGTATTCCACGAAGAATATATAAGTGTTGAGATTATTAGTCTCACATTGTTTGGGAATCTAAGATCCTGCGGTTTATAATCCCTGAGGGCCTCTCCACTCATTGCCAATTGGATTTGAGTTGGATGCTCGTATTCTAACATGGTATTAGAGCAGGCTATTTGTGTTGAGTCATTTGACCGCACCCTTACTCCGCGTCACCCGATTTAATTTGTCCACGTGTTAGACCCAACGAGGCTACACGTGAGGGGGCGTGTTGAGATTATTAGTCCCACATTTTTTGGGCATCTAAGATCCTACGGTTTATAATCCCTTAGGGCATCTCTACTCATTGCCAATTGGATTTGAATTAGATGCCCGTATTCTAACAATAAGCCTCACCATGGATTACTTTATGAATCATATGGGTTATAGTGCGTCGTATATGGCCATATACCCAATATTCCATGGTTTTAGCTTGGAGAAGAGGATTATACCCAGGTGTTCTGTTTGCCAGATATTAGTCTCTAAGGGTCTGATTAAGGATCAAATTTCCATATGTTCACTTTTTCATATGAATGAGGATTCTTAATTGGAGAAGTTTGTGACCAAGTATGAGAAAGAAGCTCCTGAGATGTTGGAGGTATATCATAGTTCACCATTTGGCATTTCTTTAGTGATATGAATTGTGTTGTAGATTATTTGAATCTGCAATTTATATTACATATTCTTTAGTAGGGCATTTTGTCACTTCCTGTAGTTTGTCTATAATGCATTTGCTGCATATATGCTTGTATTCTCTCTCTAAAACCGTCACTTACCTATTATACTCTGGCAACGGAGGCAGGTGCTTGTTTGTATTCGTATATTTTCTTTGCTGGAAAATTTTCATGGTTCTTTCTAGGTAATTGTTGAAGAACTTAGCAGATTAACATAAAACTACGTTAGAGCATTCTCTATGGTTCAGCACCTACATGTTTCCTCACTAATCACTATGTTTGCGTTCATGGATAACTCTAATAAATGAGCAAACATTGTATCTTAACTGCTCCTGCAAGATTATCCTGTATTACTTACAGAAATGAGGACTGTGGAGTCTGAACCACTCAGCTGGTGTGAACTCTTTCTTTTTCAAAGCTTTTTCTTAACCAATTAGTCTAACCATGTCATCCATCTTATGAACGATTTAGAGCTTAACTAGTTACGTTTTCTAAGAAACTGAATCTTTTGCAGTTTATTATTCAGTTTTATGCAGTAATGAGTTTTGGCATAACTTTGGTGCTAAGATTACTGGTGATGTCAATTTACATTTGTATATTATTTAAAGTCGGTTCGATATATTAATATATCTCTTTGGAAATTAGATTTGACACCCATTTGGCGTGTTTTGGAAGACTCACAAAGTGATGAGTTGACCATTGCTGCCAAGCAAAACCTAGCTACCTGGCTCGCTGAAGTGTGTGTAGGTGCAACTAGAAATACGTATATGCATCAGATATTCTCTCCCTTGGTCGGAGAGAATCCGACAGGAAAGTGAAGAATTGAGTTGAATGCCAAATTAAATACTAGAAATACATGGAGAAAAATCAAAAAAAAAATTATGTAAGCTATGAAGATTCAGTACTTATTAGTGCTTTATGTTTTTCTATTGGACAGACTTTTCGATTTTGGCCAACAGTCATGAATAAGGAAAAGTAATACTACCTCCGTTTCAGGAAAAAGTGTTACTTTCACCTTTTCATTTTAGCCTAAAAATAGGCCAAATTGAAAAAGTGAAAGTAACACTTTTCTTGAAACGGAGGGAGTATGATCTAGGATAAGGCATGTAGTTTAACTATGTAACTATCTATCTATTAATAACTAATATAAAGAAAAGAGGCATTTTCATCATTTTATAGTGAACTGACTAATATACCCTCCCATAATTGGTTAATTACTAACAATAGAGGGGTAATTTTATTACACTAAAGAAATTATCAGTAGAAACTGTTTTTGCGTTCTGGAAAATCATTTTGATTCTCATCTTCTTCGTCCCAAGATAAAGAATCCAGCCCTCCCCCAATTTCAACTCTTCAAATTTCAATTGAAACCTCTGATTTCGAATTCAATCTCTGTTTTCAACAAAAAATATTAAGCTTCTAATGTCCAACTTCATATAACCACATCGATTCGTCTTCCCGTAGGGGGTTTCATTTTCAAATTAGGGTTTCAAACAAACCGACATTGAATAAAGTCCACAACGAAGATTAAGGCTTTCAATGGCTGAATAAAATCGAAACTGAAGATTAAAAATCGCTAGATTGAACTAAAGCTTTAGGCGACAGATCATATTTTCATATGATGCCCTTTTGCAGGTTAGTTTGAAATAATTGAGTCGACAACGAAGATTGGGGGTTTCAATTACTGAATATAAAATCGAAGCTGATGATCAAAATTCGTAGGATTGAACTAAAGCTTCAGGCCACATATCAAATGTTCAGATGATGTTGTGACAATTTCGTTCCCTATGCTAGGTTAGTTTGAAATAATTGAGGCAGTAATTTCAGTCCAACTATTTGGGAACTAATTTTTTCGGTTATTTTGGCATCTCTCTGCTGCTGCATCTGGAATAGAAAAATGACATGAAAAATCAAATGGATACATGAAAATTCTTTCTTACAGATTTTGAACTAAAAATTTCATTATGAATTGTGATTACCTCTTTGTGAAAATTAGTATGTAAGAAAAATTTTATTTACAGCGAATGAAGGCCTTAGTCTTGCAAGAAACTATTCCACTTTTTTTGTGATTTGCATTCTGAACCGTTATAGAATGGAATGTTGTGATGTGCATTCTAGACCCTAATTGAAAGAAATAAGCGTGGTGAATTCTTGCAAACAGTTAACCATCTTCCATATTTTCAGTGTAATTGCTAATTACCAGCCAAGCTAACAATGATCTCCCTAACAAGTTGCATCATATTTTTATGGACCCTAACATATTTATGTACTTAAAGAAGCAAAGCACAAGCCTGCTTGGAACTGCAAAGTTTGAGGTAGCATCGTAGTGGTCATTTTTTATTTCCTTTCTTCATTCCCCTGTCAAACAAGGTGGTATACTATGTAGGATACAGATCAATTTTGCATTATTCTATGATGTGTTAGTGCAATTTATTTTGAAAACCTTTAGAAAGTGAAGAATCTACGTAGAAATACAAGAAGCCTATAGCTTAATAAGTTAAGAAACCAAAATATACATTAATTACTATTGCAGGATGATCCAAGAGAGCTGATTTCATTCATTAAGGTTGGTTAAAAATCTTTGGTCTCCAATTCTATTCATTAAGGTTGGTAAAACTTATGTGGAAATTTGTTGGTTTGATTAGTAATTTGTAGATTAGGCACTTTGGAAATGATTTTGTTTCCATTAATAGTAGAAAAAAATGGGGTCTTAGGCTTCATTTTTTAGAATATATGCACCTAATTTAGGGAGCAGAAGTAATAAAAAACATCTTATTAGAGTTCAGATAAGTTTTGGATTTTGTTGATGGCAATAACAACGTCTAAGTGAGCTAAGGTAAAGTAGGTTTTAGCTCTTTGACTGTCATTACCTGTATCAGTTCGTAGGAAATGTTCTCAAGTTGCTCAAACTCATTAGGATAAAGTTGCGTTGTTGTGTCGTTACGGTGTTGGTTTAACAGATGATTGGATATGTTAATATGAAATGAAGTTTTGAAATGTGTTAATAGATTATGGAAGACTATGTAGTTTAAAGAGATTTTTTACTGGGATGATATGTGGAGCTAATGTTGGAAGTCTGATTTAGTTTGTATGTATTAATTGTGTGCTTCAGTGAATTAGTATGTAGGTTCACCAGTTCACATTTGTTATTAGAAGGAATTATGTGGTCCACCAGTTTTAAATATATTGAATCAATAAGACAATAACTTCTTTAATGAATTCAAAATCCACTTTGATGCATAGCTTTAAGTTAATTATGATTGAGATATGAAATCCTTTCAAGTTTGTAGATTAGGTTTCATAGGAGAAATTGGTTATGTGATTTGATATAAGTTAGTATTTAGACTATTAGTAATTGATCAGTTATGACCTTTTGATAAGTTTCGGTTTGTGGCTGATGTACAGGAGGCATGATTCAGAGAACTTCTGACTTTCTTACCACAAACGAGAGGCTGATAGACGACAAGTATGTGCCTTAAGACTTCATCATATATAATGATCCTCGGGTACATATATTGATGTCGTTGGTCATAGTATTTTCTTTGGATTACTATTATGGTGTGTATATGGAAAGGTAGAGGGAGTGGGCCTTAACCAGTTTCTGTAACATTGTTAATTTGTTATCCAAGTGTAGGGGGTTCATACTCTGTGAGCATTTATGTTTTTGTAGTAACATTCTTGGTTTATTGGCATGATGAGTATGAATGTTGGAAATATTCCGGATCTGCAATTATGCATGTGGAAGGACCCTATATTCAGGTAGATCATTTACTAGCATAGGATTGTACAAATACGATAAGTGTGGCGATGACTGGGATTTAGAGTGTTTTTCTATTTTGCTCATATAATTTATTAAAGTCTCGCTGTATAAAGCAAAGCACTACATCTGTTTATTAAAGTCTCGATGTACAACATTGTTCTAATATTACACAGTTTTAATTTCAGGAAAATTTCAGGAAGGAAGTAATCTTAAAGAAAAGTTATGAGGTGACTTGATATAGTACTAGGATTTGCGTCTACTATAAAACGAAAAACAACATCTACGTACATTGGAGATTCATTTACTGTAATTTAATATCTTGAAACTGAAATTAGTTAGAGCCGGGCCTGAGGTAGGGCGAGAGGTCAGAGGTGCGGTCGCCCTAGGCCCAACTCTGTCAACGCCTTTTGCCTTACCATTTGAGGCCCTTTAGAGGAATTATCTTTTGGGGACTACCCAAAAAAGTGGGGAACTACCAGTGATACAAATGTCCACCATACAATGATAAGGGGTGTCCTAAAATGTGGAAATGACGAACCTACCCTTAACCTATATGTATATATTACCACCTCCTCTCATCACCACCACATATATATATATATATATATATAACCACCTCCTCCCATCACCCCCGCCGCTCACCACCACCGACCACAATATATAGCTTAATTTAAATCATTAACAAAACAAAATCAAAATTATAACAAACCCATTACTTGTCATTCGTTTTAGGTTGCAAAAATGAGAAGTAATCATTAAAATGAGTTGAAAATGTAAGTTGCAGAGAGAAGTTCGGTTAGGAATTATGTGAAAAACTTTGTCGCACTAGCCAAACTCAACTTTTAATGGAGGTTTTTCTTTCAAAGAAAAGTTCGGTTACGTCGCAATTTTTTTTTTCCTAACCGAACTTCGCAATTTTTTTTTCCTACGTCGCAATTTTTTTCTCCTTACCGAAATTTTCTCTAAAAACCTATATATTGAGTTCGGTTACGTTGCAACTTTTTTCATATTTTTTTCCCAGCCGAACTTTTAGTTCGGTTACGTCGTAATTTTTTTTCCTAACCGAACTTTTCTCTGAAACAAAAAACTCCATTAAAGATGAGTTCGGCTACCTGTGTTTTTAGAAACATTAACCGAACTACACTTGCAGATGATTTCGGTAACCTGTTCTTCAAATGTTGTAGCCGAACTTTGTAAACCAAACGGAAATCAATTTGTAAATTGTTCATTTTTAGGAATGTTTTGGCCAATTCAAGCACCATTAACTAAATTTGAAGTATCCATGAGTACCCAAAACATCATACTCTTGTTGTGGCTCTTAAAGAAAAAGATCTAAGGTATCATCACATGAATCACTCATATCATAATTATTAAACTCAAAAAAAGATTTTTGGGTTCACCCATCTTCTTCTTCCTATTTCCTTCTTCTTATTATCTCTCAAAAAATATGATAAAAACAAAAAAAATCCAACTTATAAAACACTAATCACTAATCACTAATCAGTTTTTAACTAATCACTAAGTTTATCATCAAGGGTAAAGTGGGTATAAATTTTTTTTTATAAGGGGTGACCAAATATTACTTCTAATATCCTCCCCAAAAACTAATGTGTAGCCTTCCACTTTTTTTGGGTAGTCCCCAAAAGATCCAACTTATCCATGACAGTCTTCCACCATGAAAGTCTTCCACCAAGCCCATCAAGGGCCTTTTTCTAAATAAACTAGACGCGTAGACGTGTACGAAGCGAGACGAAAGGAACCCAAATCTCGCGTATACTTAACTAATTCAAGTATTGAAGGTTTTTTTATTCTTCAGTTGGAAAGAGATACCTCTCTCCTCTCTCTGGAAGAATGTTTTCTTCTTCAGTTCAACTACCCAGCCTCCTGAACTTTTCCGGCGTCCAAGGACGGATCAGCTTGGCTGTTCTTTCCCCTTGGGTCTGAATCTTCTTGGGAGTGTGCTAACTGATATTCTCCGACGTCCAAGGACGGTCAGCTGTGCTGATTCTTCCCCTTGGGTCCGAGTCTGTTTGGTTGGTGGGGTGAGTTTTTATTTTGTTGGTTTGCATCGTCTGGATGTTTGCCTCTTTTTTTCCATCTTTTGTTAGCAACTGCTCTGAGTCTTTTTCTTAGGTTCTGCTTTGGATCTTGGTGTTCACTCTAGTCCCAAGCTGCTTAGGCCATGTTTGGTGGTTTGAACGTCGGGTTGAAAACAAATCTTAGATAGCTCAGGGTGGTTTCTTAGTTTGGGTTTTTTGTCTCCTTATAGGAATGGAGACCTTCACTCGAAGGCTAGATATTGAACATAAATCTTTTTCATGTACAAGAGTGAACTGTTCTATAATTGAAATCTCATTAAAAGGGCATGGATTTTCATGGGTAGCTTCTTTAACGTTTGAATCAATCTATGTGCTAATCGGTTTCCTGAGACATCATCACAATAGAGCTTCGATACAATATGATGTGGTTAAATGTTTGGAGAAGGAGTGCAGATGGATTTTTGAAAGACAACACAATAACAAAGGAGAATTTATCAGGGCCTCTCGATATCTCTACTCGAACAATAACGGAAAGAAAAACAGTTTTTGCTTCCCGGCTGGTCGTGATAGATGGGGATGGGAGACGTGGGCTTCTCAGTTGGAAGTTGTTCTATCGAAGAAGTCTTTCTCAAGTCAACAACTACCTAATCTTAAAGATTTTCCGCAATGGCAACAAGCTAAAAGTATCAAGATCGATGCAGAAAAGGCAAGCTACGTAAGGGTAGTGTCTACAAACAAGGAAGACAAGCAGTCGAAGAGTTACTCAACAACATGGAACCCACGTTTTGAAGCTCAAGAAATAAGAGACTATGGAATTGTTGTTTCTACTGGTAGATGGAATCCAGGTTGGAGATTGGTTGCAAGTACAATTAAGAAGAAGATGGGGTGGTCGAGGAATATGAGTCTCAGGCAGTTGGATGCTACACATGCTATTTTTATTGCAGAGAATGATTCCCAGATGGATCAAATTCTTAACATTAAAGATATTGGCATTAAATTCAGTAACGTTAGATTTCAAAAATGGTCCACAGGTGGTCGGAGGTTACTAAAAACATTTTAATTCAAACCAAAGTCTGGTTAAGAATTAAGGGATTACCCTTGGATTTATGGAATGAATCTTCATTTAAGAACATAACTGAGGAGTGGGGCGCTTTGGTGGCAATCTCAACTGCAACATCAGGATTTTTCAAGCTTACGGAGGCTACTATTTTTGTGGAGGCCAAGTTACAAGACATTCCAGCAGCCATCACAAAGTGGATAGATAATAGAGAAATATGCGTGTTACTTCAGGTAATTCCGACATGCAACTTAGATAAGATCAAGTGCACGGTAGTGGTGGGAAGTGATGATAAATCTAAGGAAAGGGAACCTCGCAAGCAATTACAGACCCCTTGTTCTAACATTAAGGATACGGCAAAGGGCAAGTATCATCTGAATCCTGAGTTTTTTTCTCCGGCAACAACTATAACGGTAACACCTTTCAGTAGAAAGAAGGGAGGAGAAGCATCCACGTCAGGGGGAGATTTGAGTAATCAATTTGAGTTTTTGAATTCAATTCAAGGGGACAGTCCATTCCGGAAAATATCAGAAGTTAGGGAAGGCAGCGCTTTAGAGGTGAGAGAGGTATTAAACAAAGACAGGCATGGGTTAGCTTCTGAAGACTTGTCGGTAGTACTAATAGATACAAGGAAAAGTGCACTTTCTTTAGAATATGGGGGAGAGGTTCAAAGTACAGAAATGTTTTCAACACGTCTGCAAAGCAACACGATTCCTGGAAATAAAGTGATAAAGGAGTATGGTATCCCTATGGGTTCATCAAGTGTTAACAGCCCAGCTATTAATATTCAAGTATTTTTATCGGGTGGTATTAAGAGATATGTATTCATTTTATATATTGTATATATGGTTATATAATTTCTTAGTTAGGAAATATATTTATTACATGTATATTTGTTTTATCTCTACCTATTAATTCACAGGGAAACCTGTTTTGTAACTCAAGCTTTTCAATAAGAAAACTTCGATTAATATTCTCAATCTTGTCGTTTCATGGTATCAGAGCAGGCTATTTGTGTCGAGTTAATTGTCCACGTGTTTGTAAGACCCACCGAGGCTACACGTGAGGGCTCGCGTCACCCGATTTAATTGTCCACGTGTTTGTAAGACCCGCCGAGGCTACACGTGAGGGGGCGTGTTGAGATTATTAGTCCCACATGGTTGGGTTATTTAAGATCCTGCGGTTTATAATCTATTAGGGCCTCTCTACTCATTGCCAATCGGTTTTGAGTTGGATGCCCGTATTCTAACATGGCATCTGAGCCAGAATCGAAATAAACTTCAATTACTTACATTTTTCTGATTATACGGGTATGATGATTTCCCCGGTGAAATTGAATGGTGATAATTATGAAAAAGTTGTTGTTAATACCGCGCTTATGAATATTGATGCAAATTCAACTAGAAGATATCTTTCATCACAAGATCGAGTACCATTTTCTAATATTCTCAATGATGCACAGTGGGAAGCTATTGTGAATACGCTAAATTCTTCTAATAAGGAGGGTTCGAAGGAAAACCTTTCTAGTAAATGGATACTTGATACAGGGGCTTCAAGGCATATGACAGGAATTAAAGAGTTTTTCTATAAAACATATCAAATAGGTTTTTCTTCCGTAAAACTTCCGAACGGCGCATATACAATTGCACCATGTGAAGGCACTGTGGCGTTTGGAGATAATATAAGATTATATCGTGTTTTATATGTTCCTGATCTTCAATGCAATTTGATTTCCTTAGCATGCTTAATTAAAGATCTTAAATGTATTGTAGCTTTGACTGATAAGTTGTGTGTGATACAGGACCGCACTACGAGGACGGTGATTGGTGTGGGTGAGGAACGAGACGGGGTCTATATCTTCCATAGTGGAATGCTCATTACTGCAAATCGAGTATCAGTTGGAGAAGATTATTGTTTATGGCATAGACGTTTGGGTCATGCGTCTAATCAGGTTGTTTCTTTACTTCCGGGTATGAATAAAGTTGATTGTCAGAAATTTCTTAAGGAACCATGTGATATTTGCTTTAAAGCTAAACAAACTCGGACTACTTTTCCGGTTAGTGAGAATAAAGCTGATGACCTCTTCAATTTAGTACATTGTGATGTGTGGGGTCCTTATCGTACTCCATCTTCTTGTGGTGCACATTACTTTCTTACCATTGTCGATGATTATTCTCGTTGCATTTGGGTTTATTTGATGGAATATAAAACTGAGGTGGTGCAAAATTTTCAGAATTTTTGTGCAATGGCAAAGACACAATTTGATAAGAAAGTTAAGCAAGTTCGCAGCGATAATGGTACGGAATTTCGTCCTTTGATTCCATTTTTTACTAAACACTGAATTGAATTTCAGACCTCATGTGTGGATACACCACAAAAAAATGGGAGAGTGGAACGCAAACATCTTCATATACTGAATGTGGCGCGTGCTTTGCGATTTCAAGCAAATTTACCTCTTCGCTTTTGGGGTGAATGTATCCTAAGTGCTGCTTATACTATTAATCACACGCCCACTGCCTTGTTAAATGGTAAAACCCCATATGAACTGCTACACATAAAGTCTCCTATTTATACTCATATTCGAGTATTTGAATGTTTGTGCTATGCTAGTGTTGTGCCTCGTGATCGTAATAAATTTAATCCACGAGGTCGGAAATGTATCTTTGTTGGCTATCCTTATGGAAAAAAGGGTTGGCGATTATTTGATTTGGAAACGAAACAATTCTTTGTATCTTGTGATGTGGTTTTCTTTGAAAATAAATTTCCTTATACTATTCTTTCTTTGGATAATAATAACGAAGAGTGCCAAAATGAAGGTGCAAGGTTGGAAATTGTTGCAGAATAGTCGGATTTATTGTTGTCTGACGGTACTTCTATTTCGGGTACTACTTTAAATGGGACAGCTGAACTGAATGATCAACGGACAGGCGAAGATAGAGCGTCAGTTGGTGACAACAGACCAACAGACACATGCGATGTACAATCCGTGAACAGAAATTTGTCCGATACTGACACTACTGATCATATTCAGGTAATCGATGTACGGGTTTTGTCTAGCAGTGACCAAATTTATACACCAGGAAGTAAAGAACGGGTTGTGTCTAGTGTTGATCAAATCATTACACCAGCCAGTAATGTACTTAATTTGTCTAATAGTGACAGAAGTCCAATGGGCACTGATGTACAAATTTTGTCCGCTAGTGACATGAATACTTCTCCAGGCGTAAGTGATTTGTTTAATAGTCCTAGAATTCAAACAGTCACAGGGAGTGACGGAATTTCAAAGGTCACAAGATCATCAAAGTGTCTTTAAGGGATGATTTTGTCTCGTCTGGGCTCCAAAAGAACGTGTCAGTTGTTACAGAAAGTGATGATAATAATAATGATATCTCAGAGACGTCAATTCGAAGAAGTGTTCGTTCTCGGGTTCCTAATACTCGATTAAAGGACTATGTGTGTAATACCGTCAAAGCAATAGACCCTGGCTCCTCCACTCCTCACTCGTCAACGTCTTCAGGTACGCCTTATCCCATAAATAATTATATGTCTTGTGCAAATTTTTCTGCTAATCATACTTGTTTCTTGGCGGCGATTACTACTCTTAAAGAACCTACCAGTTATGCTGAAGCTGTTCGCCTTCCATGTTGGCGTGTAGCTATGTCTAAGGAAATTAATGCTCTTGATATGAACGGCACATTATCTATTACTGATTTGCCGCCAGGGAAGAAGGCTATTGGTTGTAAATGGGTTTACAAAATTAAATATAATTCTGATGGTACTGTCGAGCGGTATAAGGCTCGCTTGGTCGTCCTTGGTAATAAACAAGTGGAACGAGTGGATTATCATGAAACATTTTCTTTCGTAGATAAAATGGTTTCAGTTAGAACTTTTTTAGCAGTCGCAGTTGATCGTGATTGGGAGTTACATCAAATGGATGTTCACAATGCTTTTCTACATGGGGATCTCGATGAGGAAGTATATATGAAACTTCCTCCAGGATATTCAACTAATTCTCCTAGTAAGGTGTGTCGACTCCATAAATATTTATATGGTCTTCGTCAAGCTCCTCGTAATTGGTTCGCTAAGCTTGCAGGTGCTCTTAAGGATTTTGGGTTTATACAGTCTTATGCTGATTATTATCTATTTACTCTATGACGAGGTGAGAATTCTATCAATGTATTGGTCTATGTGGATGATTTAATTATTGCTGGGCATAATTCCGCTGCTATTAGTGCTTTTAAAGAATATTTAAGCCATTGTTTTCACATGAAAGATTTGGGAAGTCTCAAGTATTTTCTTGGTATTGAAATGTCTCGTGGAGCTGATGGGCTATTTTTATCTCAACGGAAATACACTTTGGATATTTTGTCGGAGATTGGACTTCTTGGAGCCAAACCAGCTTATTCACCCATGGATAAACATCATCGTTTGGCTCTAGATGATGGACCACATTATTCTGATGCATCCCAATATCGTCGGCTTATTGGACGTTTAATTTATTTGACTATTACTCGTCCTGAATTATGTTACTCGGTACATGTATTGGCTCAATTTATGCAGTCTCCTCGGGTATCTCATTGGGAAGCTTCTCTCCGAGTTCTTCGTTATCTGAAGGGCCATCCGGGTCAAGGGATTGATTTGCGTAAAAATAGTGCTCTTCAGCTTACTGCTTATTGTGATTCTGATTGGGCCTCCTGTCCTCTTAGTCGACGTTCACTTAGTGGCTACTTTATTTTTTTGGGAGGCTCACCTATATCTTGGAAGACAAAGAAGCAACACACAGTATCTCGTTCTTCTGCTGAGGCCGAGTACCGTTCCATGGCTCATACTTGTAGTGAGCTCACGTGGCTAAAGGCATTATTGAAATCTCTAGGTGTGATTCACTCTCAGCCTATGCGACTTTACTGTGATAGTCAATCTGCACTTCATATTTTTGCTAATCCTGTTTTTCATGAACGCACCAAACATATTGAGATTGATTGTCATTATGTGCGCGATAAAATTCAGTCTGGTGCTATTGTTACTTCTCATGTTCGAACAACTTCTCAGCTTTCAGATATCTTCACCAAAGCTCTTGGACGTCCTCAGTTTGAGATGCTTCTTCGCAAGTTGGGCATTCGTGATCTCCATGCTCCAACTTAAGGGGGAGTATTAAGAGATATGTATTCATTGTATATATTGTATATATGGTTATATAATTTCTTAGTTAGGAAATATATTTATTACATGTAGATTTGTTTTATCTCTACCTATTAATTCACATGGAAACCTGTTTTGTAACTCAAGCTTTTCAATAAGAAAACTTCGATTAATATTCTCAATCTTATCGTTTCAGGTGGTGTTGGCATTAATTCTATACAGAGTAGTACGATGGCGCATGTGGCTACAGGGGCAATCGATGGCGCATGTGGCATTAATTCTAAGCAGAGTAGTACGATGGCGCATGTGGCTACAGTTTCAAGGGCGCCTAAATTAATTAATCTCTTTGGTGTAGAAGAAGTGGAGCCAGGCGAAGACGAACGGGGTAGAGCTAAGTCAAGATTATGTTTTACTGAAAACATCCATTGGAGAGTAAAAGGAAAATTGAAGATACATAAGGTCGTCAATCATAGAAGATTCAAACAAAAAAGGTTCCTGAAATTTATGCTCAACGGAATGGCCGGTGAGGGGATGCAATCGCTAGACGAAGGGAAGAGTGAGAAGAAGGAAATTCGTGGTTTCCGTGGAGAGGAAGAAGATGATAAACGAAGATGGGAAGCTGAGGATATAGTGGAAGCTCACATGGATGCTAGCGTGGTGGATTACATTGTTGGGGGTAACAATTATGTTCGGGAAAGTATTGGTTCTAAGGCTTTTTGTCCACAAATTTTCGATGAGGTTTGGTTGGATAAGAGTCACTGTGCATCAATTCCATCATCTCCTCGACTTGAATCTTATATAGAAGAGATCGTCAAAAAGGACATTGTTCAATTTAATTGGAAGTGTTCAGTGGAGGATGAGAATTTAGCTTCAAAGAAGGGCGGTGAATGTTTCAATGGATTTTAACATACTCAGCTATAATATTAGAGGGTTGGGGACGGAAGGTAGAGATACTGCAATTAGCTCAGTGGTGAAGATTGAAAAGGCAGCTGTGATTTTTATACAAGAAACAAAAATGGAGAATATGACTGATTCTATAGTCAGAAGTCTTTGGGGTTCAGGGATGCATCAATGGGCTACAGTTAATTCTATCGGTGCTTCAGGGGGAATGTTAACAGTGTGGGATGAGGCCATCTTTAATTATGTGGAGGTTTTTTCTCAATTACATTGTCTTTCTATCAGAGGGACAAGAATCTGTGATGGATTTGATTGCGTTCTTACTAATGTTTATGGTCCAACTGGGGATGCAGATAGAACGCGCATTTGGTCTGAGCTTGATGAGGTGAGGTTAAAGTGGCCTGACTTACCTTGGTGTATAGGAGGAGATTTCAACGTCATTAGAGTCGCGCCGGAAAAAAATACTCCCACTGATTTCGATATGAATATGAGGAGGTTTGATTGGTTTATGCGAAGACATGAGCTCTGTGATCTGCCGTTGAATGGAGGGTTGTTTACATGGTCAAATATGCAGACTTCTCCGGTGTTATGCAGGTTGGATAGATTTGTAGTTACTGGGGAGTGGGAGGACAAATTCCCATTGATGGCGCAGTATGTTCATACTAGGACAGTGTTAGATCACTTGCCTGTGTCTCTAAGAAGTGGTGGAATTTTTTTTGGCCCTTTTCCGTTTAGGGTCGAAACTTTCTGGTTTGAACATCCTAGCTTCAAAGACTCGATGCTTTTCTGGTGGAACAGTATGTGTTTTGAGGGTTCTCCGAGCTTTATTTTCGCTAAGAAGTTGCAGATGCTGAAGCCAATTTTAAAAACCTGGAGTAAAGAGGTCTTTGGGAATTTGGATAAGAAGTTGAGATAACTGGAAGTGTTGATAGATATTATTGATAAAAGAGAAGAAGTTGCTGCTCCAATTTCAGAAAGTGAGTTCTTAGAAAGGGCTGGTCTTCATAGAGCGCATAATGAAGTGTTACTTCTGATTACAAAGAGGTGGAAAGCTAGAGCTAAAACTCAATGGTTTGGTAGAGGGAGAAAGGAACTCTAGGATCTTTCACAAAATTGCTAACGGACACAGGAGAAGAAATGCGATTTTTAAGTTAAAGATCGAGGAGGAGGAGGTGGTGTGTCAAGAGCGTATTAAGAATGAAGTTATTGAATTCTATGAAAACCTTTACTCCAGGGATCAGGAGGACCGTGTCCAGTTGGATGAGTTCAACTTCTCTAGCATCTCCGAGACTGAGAACGTTTGGCTTAAAAGAGAAATTTCAGAGGAGGAGATTATATCTACCATTAGATCCTTCAAGTTGAATAAGTCTCCAGGACCTGACGGATTTCCTATTGAATTCTATAAACATTCATGAGATGTTATTAAGGATGACTTCATGAAGGTGGTGAACGAGTTTAACGAGAAAGGAGGTGTAGACTGGAGATTAAACTGTACTTTTCTGTCCTTGATTCCGAAGAAGAATGCTGCAATCGACTTGAAGGATTTTCGTCCTATCAGTTTGGTAAGTACCATTTACAAAATTTTACCTAAAGTGCTTGCAAATAGGTTAAAATTGGTACTGCCAAGTCTGATATCTCAATCGCAAGGAGCTTTTCTAGCCGAAAGACAAATTTTGGATGGTATTTTGATAGCTAATGAACTCATTGATTCAAGAAAAAGAGAAAAAAATGAAGGTATTGTTTGCAAGTTGGATATGGAAAAAGCTTATGATCATGTTTTGTGGGGGGCTGTTGATGGGGTTCTCAGGAAGATGGGGTTTGGTTGGAAGTGGAGAAGATAGGTTCGTTAATGCATCTCTACTGCAAGGTTCTCTGTGATTATAAACGGTGCAGCGAAAGGTTTCTTCAAGGCTTCTAGGGGGTTGTGTCAAGGGGACCCTCTCTCGCCGTTCTTATTCTTATTGGTGGCTGAAGTGTTTAACAAACTTATGGCAAATGCTAAGGCAGCCGGGTTTCTGAAAGGTTTTTATGTCAGGAAAAATGGTATGGAAATATCACATCTTCAATTTTCCGATGATACGATTGTGTTTTTGGACGCGAATATAGAAGAGGTGCATAAACTTATGGAGGTTTTAGAGGAATTTAAATCTAAAACGGGTTTGAAGGTGAACCTTGCCAAGAGTTCCATGGCAGGTATAGAGGTTTCACAGGAACAACTTCAAGGTTGTGCCACCTTAGCAAGGTGTATGGTAGTTGATTTTCCTATGTCTTATCTGGGACTTCCAATTGGAGCTTCCACAAGGTTAAAGTCAGTTTGGAATGCGATAATTGAGAAGATGACGCTTAGACTAGCGCCGTGGAAGAGGAGGTACCTTTCGAAAGCAGGAAGAGTGGTGCTCATCAACAACACCTTAGCGGCCATCCCTTTGTACTATTTATCTCTTTTTCAGATTCCGGCTTCAGTGGTGAAGAAGTTAGAGAGACTTATGCGAAACTTTCTTTGGGGAGATACTTTAGAGAAGAAAAGATTACATTGGAGGTCTTGGAAAAAAGTTAATGTTTCGAAGAGTGAAGGCGGGCTAGGGATAAGGAGTTTGAAGACAATGAACTATGCCTTGTTAACCAAATGGTTGTGGAGATACGGGGAAGAAAAGGCTAGTCTATGGAGGAAGTTGATTTATGAGAAATGTGGCGGTGATGAAGAAGCTTGGGTTCCTAATGATTCTAAGATAACTTATGGATGCGGGTTTTGGCGAGGCATTCTCAACCATTCTTCCATCCTTAAAAATGGGTCAAAGATTTCGTTAGGAAGAGGTAATAAAACTAAATTTTGGGAGGATGTTTGGTGTCACGAAAAAACTCTTAAAGAGTTGTTTCCAAAGTTATGAAAAGTGAGTAGGAAGAAAAAAGCGTTAGTTGGAGAGGTGAATAATGGTCAAGTAGATATGCCGAGTTGGAACATATATCCTTGTCGAAGGCTCAAAGATCAGGAAATTCAAGAGGTGATGGAGTTTTCTCGTATCTTAGACAATCATGGGAATGTAGGGGTAAGCGACGATGAACGCAGATGGACTCCCAATTCGCAAGGTACGTTCTCGGTTATTTCTTGTTATTCTTGGCTTATGCATGATCAGGGAAGAACTGCACCAACTAAGTTTCCAGCTGACTACATATGGAATAAAAAAATTCCTCCAAAAATTAGTTTTCTGGTTTGGGCAGCAGCTCATAGAGTTGTTCCAACTCTCTCCATGCTATCTAGAAGAGGAATGAACGTGGTGAATGTGTGTGCTTTTTGTACTAACAATGAGGAGTCAGTGGAACACCTCTTCCTCCATTGCCCTTTCGTCTGGCGGATTTGGGATCACTTTCTTAAGCAGTTAGGTTTTGATTGGGTTCATCCAACGACCGTTATCGAGTTCTTATGGAAGTGGAAATTGAAGGTATCTAAGAAACCTTTAGTTTTCTTGAGATATTGTCTTTTGTTTGCTATATGGTGGGTTGTGTGGTTGGAAAGGAATGATATTGTGATGGCTAAGAAACAGGTTACAAAGCCTTTAAACTCTCTTCTTGTAGAAATTAAAGTGTTGCTTCTTAGTTGGGCGATTAATATCGATTCCTTTAGAAATATCAAGTTGGATGAGTTTGTGTTTGATTGGGAAAGTCTGTTTAGAGAGTAGCGCTGTAAGCTCTCTAAGAACTTTGCTCTCTCCTTTCTTGTAGCTTTCAGGGTGCTATCTTGGCATCCTTATTTATTTGAATTTTGCCTTTTTCAAAAAAAATAGAAAGTTAACCACCAGGCTATAAATTTTTCCGTGCCATGATACGTCTATTTACATGTAACAATGAATTCCTTAGTTATATTACAGTTGTTTCTTCTCATGAATAAGCAGATTATTGACTATGATTTTCCAATTGTAAAGATGGATACGCTGGGACACTTAATACAACACTAAAAGTTGATCACAATTTTCTGATTTAACGGGCAATTTGAGTGTTGAAAATGAAAAACGAGTTATATGTTATGGAGGATTATTTTTATTTATTTTTTACTATAAAAGGCCCTAATTTCGCCCAAGGCCCTTCTAATCTTAGGATCGGCTCTGAAATTAGTCAAATGGAATTATCAGTTGTCCCTGAAGAGATGAGACTTCTTGTAATTCAGTGTAGAAGAATCCGAGGAAAGTGTAATTCAAATTCGTTTACTACAAAATCATGATTCACGGCTAGTATCAGCTTCTAACAGCACTTCATAATTGTGCCAGTGTATTCATGGGAACCTTGAGAGTTGCAAAAATGAAAATGATGGAGTCCCTGGAAGAATAATGTGCCTAGAAACAATAATTTTGCTAAGAAAACAGTCAACACTCAACAAGATCATAAAACATTGTATCGTGTGGGAAGGCAGTTATGGGATGTGGCGCAGTACTAATGAACTTTTTGGCTAACTAGGTGCCTGAAATAGGTGTTAAACCTCGTGCTGGTCAGTAGAGCTCTTGTTATCCCACGAGCATTACACATATCTTTGTTGGAAAACTTGCATTCAGTGATGAATGGCATGGCTATGCGCCTGAATATATGCAGCATTTTGGTTAAGTAGGGCACATGTCTGTCAATAGAGCTTTGCTGGAAAACATGCATTTGTGGTGAGGTATAATGTTCTGGCAGAAAGAAGCACAGATATAATTTGGCACATGTTACCTTATACAGTCACCTAAATAACTGAACATATGAAATCATGATGACACTTGTTCGTCCATGGTTGCTGTTATGGTCTGGTGATGATGACATTTTCTCTATTTATCCTTATAGAACTATGGCGACACATTTTATTGCATTTCCGTTTTTAGATTATGTTCGAAAACTATAAATCCATCCTCCTTCTATCCGAATTTCAAAAACAAACAAACTGAGGAGTTAGAAATAAAATTTAGCCAGCCACAGAAAATGGAAGCCAAAAATGTGAAGGTGATATCTTTGATGGTGATAATAATGTTGGGAGCGTTTGCCGAGAAGAGTTTGGCACAATGGGCATTCACATTCACTGAGATGTGCTATGTGGGATGTTTGGTGCGATGTGGTATCACTCACCGTGATGATCGCGAGGCTATCTTTTTACAATGCCCAATGGACTGTTTGAAAACATGCATATTCCCGTGGAGTACTCCTACTGACAAGAACAAGATCGCTGCTACCAGTCAGGAGGATCACTACTGCAAGTTTGGATGTGCTGCCTTAAACTGCATCATGGGAAGCACTCCTAAGGATCCTCGTGGTCACCAAGTGGAACGTTGTGTTAATTCCTTCTGCAGTAGTAAATGCACAAATTAGACACCATTAAGTGTTAGTTGTTAGCTAGCATGTAGTAGTTTGATCGATTTATTAGAGATTTCGTTAATCAAATAAGATGATTGTCATTGAGTTGAATTTTTTATAATGAATGAGATTCTCAACTTCACTTGGCCTTTCGGGTTTTTACTTTTTACAAATATATATTCAAACCTTAATTCATCAGTTAAATGCTTCAATGTTGGGAAATTACTGATTGATATTAACTGATAATACTCCATTAACGATAATACGTTGCTTAATTTCAGTACACATTCTTTCCGATGCAGATTAGTAACCTCGCTCATAACTAGAAAAACACTCAACTTAAACTAATTTTTCTTTATGTGATACTCTTAGTCACATTCTTGGTGTAAAGAATATGGAAGGCAATGAAAAGTACCTGGGATCTCTTGTGTTGTGTGTGTGCCTATTTTACATTTGTTTTTCATTTCTATTTCAATTCTCTATTGAGAATATTGGTCATAACAAACGATACCAAGTTGTTTAATTTGCATACAAATTGAAACCATTGGTTATTGGTAGGTCTAAGGTAAAGTCTTTTGAAGATATTAATTCTGCTTTTGAAAGAAGACTTTCTAACTGGCAAGGAGGAACCATCATATGTTGGAGAAAAATGAGTTTTAATAAAACATATTTTGGTCTTGGTGTGGTTTGATCTAGTGACCTATGGGTCCAAGGATACTTGCTCATTTTATGAGTGAATGAATCTCTCTTTAGTCCCACATTGGGTATAATAGAGAAGGAGCTCCACTATATAACCATATGCTTATGGATATGTTGTAAAACAACATTGTGGGTGGAGCGGGTAGGAAAAAATACATATTTTTACCCATGCGATATGCGCGTATGCTATGCACCAAGTTCCTCTTCAACTCGGATTTATTTTTTGGGCGAGTTTTTCTTTAAGAAATTAATTCCTAAAATATTGTTAGAGTTTTATTTATGGGTAAATTCCTTTTAGGTGTTTTACTAGTTTTTGAAGTAAACAAAAAAAACCTAACTTGATTTGCAAGTATCTTCTCCTTTAAATACAACTCGAAATTTTGTTTTCTATACATCGAAAATTCTTTTTTTGTTCTAGGGTTTTCTCTATACGGTTTTACTTCCATCCCCGTTGTTGAGTTCGAAGAGAGGGTAACTTGTGTTGTGCTAACTCAAGTTATATCAGACAGTCTTATCCTGGATACATCTTCGCCGTGAGGGGTTTAGCATTACTCAACTCGAGTATACCCGCGAACTAATGTGTTAAGGACAACTGGTTGAACCTGTGATTCTTCCTTCGTCAAGTTATTTCGGTAAAGTTGTTTCGGATTAGTTCTTTACATATTATTTTGATACATCTAACGTATCAATTTATTGTTTCAAGATCCCAACATTATATCAAATGAGTACTTTCAAGATTCCAAAGAAGCTGATCAAACAATTAGACTCTCTATAAAGAAATTTTTTCTGGGGCTACAAATCAACTAGAGGAAATAATCCAATAGCTTGGAGTGACCTGTGTACTCCAAAAGAAATAGGAGGTTTGGCTTTTAGAGATCTTGAGAAACTCAATCAAGCTCTTCTTACAAAAATGGCTTGGCGCATCTGCACTAATTCTGAGCTGCTGTGTGTTAAAATTCTAAAGGAAAAGTACTCCAAGTGTGAAGATTTTCTGCACATCCAACAAGATAAACATAACACAAGCTGTATTTTGGGAGGCATTGGAGATGGTCTTAAGAATCTTAAGGTTAACATCTGTATGCAAGTTCACAATGGTAAGAAAACTCGCATATGGATTGATAATTGGATTATTAATTTGGAGTATAAGCCTATACCTTCATGCCCAAACCATCAGATTTATAAGTATGTTTCTGAACTCATATCCGATAATTCTAATACTTGGAATATGAGCTTATTACAATCTCTCTTTTTAGTTGATGTAGTAGAGAAAATCTCAAGGATGCAGGTGAATATTAATGACGAAGACATCATTAGATGGAAACCAACCAAAGATGGCTTATTCACAATTAAGAGCTCTTATAATAAATTGGTTGAGAGAAGTTTTCCTCACAGAGTGAAGTTGTTCATATGGAAGTGTCTAAAAGAAATAGTGCAAACCAAGTATAAGACTGTTAGGTCCAATAATAATATACAATAACACTGTGGAATATGTAATCATCCTCTGGAGACTTTGTTTCATCTGTTGCTAGTTTGCAGGCATGCAAGATTAGTCTGGAGAAGTTTAAATATTAATGTGGATGGAGTTGCTACAAATTGTGGAAGTGTTAAAGAATGGATAATCTCATAGTTTAATAATACACATAACAATGGTGCAGAAGAAAATAACACCTGGAGAATGACTCTAATGGTGGGATGCTGGGTAATTTGAAAAGAAATATGTGAACATGTCTTTCAAAAAAAATCCCTTAATCATTTCTACATAGTAACAAGAATTCAGTTTTATCTCCAGAATTTCAGTTTAACAGCCAACAATATCACGACTGTGCAACCTCAAGCTAACACTATAGATACATTTGTCTCCAATATTGCAAAAGTATTTGTTGATGCCTCATTTGATCATTTGACTAATACTTCTGGCACCGGTATGGTGCTTTTGTCTTTTACAGGTTCTTGTGATGTAGTTAAGGGATCGTATGCAAACAGAGTGATAGATTCGGAAGTTGCAGAGTGCATGGAAATCATGGAGGCTATTAGATGGATCAAAGCTCTAAACATTCATGAAGTCCATATCTTTTTAGATGCGGAAGTTGTGGAGCAATCAATTACTACAGACATTATTCAAGTTAGATGGGAAAATTATCAGCTCATTAAAGATATTAAGACACTTATTTCTTCTTTCAAGTTTTGTAGAATCTCTCATGTCAAGAGAGACTTTAATAAATTAGCAGACTGTGTTGCAAAAAAAGTCAGGAGGAACAAACTCTTATTAGAAGAGTACCAGGATTATTCTCCATGGTTTTCATCTCTGTTAAACAGGCTTGCAGTTCCTAGAACTACTTAATCAATATATGCTTCTACTTATCAAAATAAATAAATAAATAACAATAATAATTTTTCTTTTTGGAATCTACACCCTCACCAAAAATCTGTTATGGGAGTACGAAACGTACAAATAATAAATATTTGGTCTTTTCCTCAAACAACGGTTTCGTGGTGTAGTTGGTTATCACGTCAGTCTAACACACTGAAGGTCTCCAGTTCAAACCTGGGCGAAGCCATATAACTCTTTTTTGTTTCAATTTCTTTTTTTGGGCTTTTAGTCTACTTCTAACTCATTCATTTCATTTTCTTCTTCTTCTTCTGTCACCTAAGAAATCTGAGAACGGGGCGCTGCTGCTGTGGTGGTGGACTTTTTCTTCCTGCAAATTTCTCACTGGATCTTCTTCTTCTGCTTCAACTTGTAAGTTCCTTACCATTTTCATTCTAGGGTCCATTTTCTACACCCAAGCATTCATTTCTTTGTAACAAATTACTGATTGATTGGTTATCCATACAACATAAACTTAGGGTTTTGAGCATAACAGATCTTATTTTCTTTTCCTTTCTCCCAATCTCTTCTATTCCGTGTCTGTTTACCTTCGATTATGATTTGTGTTTTTCTTATAAGAAATTATGGAGTTGTTGTTACTGATTTTGTGGTTAATTTAGGGCATTGTCGAAATGAAATTTGGGGGTTTTTCGATTTTCTCTGTAATTATGGTTTTCTTGTAGTGGTTAGGGTTTTTATACAGAATTTACACCTGCAGGAGGGTACGGTAGGCGAAACTTTGGCGCTGCTGATGCATAAATCTCTTTTCTCATATTCCAGATTAGTAATATATCTTTGAAAACAACAGTGTAGCAACAGCTGGTGCTCGCGTCTCTCCGCTGCAGGGATTCATGGTATCTCGAAGAAATTGGAAGAGACCTTGTGAAAATGTAGGTAAAAATTCTCATTGTATTGGTCCTATTGTGTTTAAATATTGTGTAACACAACCATATTGTCTTGGTTCGAGAATAGGACTTTGTGAGGAGGACAGCAATCTCTACATAATCTGCTGTGGTATGCGTTCCTGCGATTGAATTCTCGGGTAATTGTTTCATATCAGAAAGAAAGTTGTTCGGGAGGACAGAAATTGGTGTTGGGATCTGAATTTATCAATGGAGTGCAACAAAGAAGAGGGTGTAAGAGCCAAGGAATTGGCTGAGAAGAAGATGAATAGCAAGGATTATGTGGGAGCACGAAGGATGGTCATTAAGGCCCAAAAACTATACCCAAGTATTGAAAATATCAGTCAAATGCTAACTGTTTGCCAAGTACATTGTTCGGCGGAGTGCAAAGTACTTGGGTCGGACCCAGACTGGTATGGCATCCTTCAGATTGAGCAAACTGCTGATGAAGCATCCATTAAGAAACAGTTCAGAAAGCTCGCCCTCCAACTTCATCCTGATAAGAACAAGTTTCCCGGTGCAGAAGCTGCCTTTAAATTGATCGAAGAAGCACAGAGGTTTCTTTCTGACCAGTCAAAACGGTCACAATTTGATATGAAGCGCAGCACTATGAGACCTGGTCAACAGATGCAGTCTCAAAATCAGCTGAGTAGGAGTAACGATCCGAGCAAACAACCTGGGATGCATTCTAATCCTTCGAGTACTGGTACATCAGCACAATTCAAGAGCATGAATCCTCACCAGCAAAAACAGCAGCAGATCCCACCAGTATATGGTAATGACCTCCTCTGGACTGTATGTCCTTTTTGTAGCATAAGGTACCACAGAGACATTATGAACAGAGCTCCCCGCTGTCGAAGATGCATGAAACCTTTTATTGCTAATAATTTGAATAAACAAGGAATGCCTTCTGGAGTGAACAACCGGCCATCTCCTCTAAAGAATGATTTGAATAAACGAGGGATGCCTTCTGGAGTTAACAACCGGCCATCTCCTCAAAAGAAAAAAGCCCGTAGAGGTGGTCGAAAGGTGGCCCCATTAAAAATACGGGGGAAACGTGGCAATGTGGCACCAGTATCACAGCCACCCACAATGTCAAGAAGGGCTTCTGTGGCTGGTAGGGCGCCTAAACCCAATGTCAAAGAAGACGTGAATGTCCGTGTGGAAGCTGGAAAGAAAGGAAAATGTACACCTGCGCCTGCTGAACCTAAATCTCGGGGTACCAAGAGCAGGAAAAGAGGGAGAAACTCTGACCCAGAAGAGGTAACTGACAGTTTCAAAACTGGAAGCAGCTGCGACAGGGAAGAAGATGGGAATCGTAAAGCTGGACAGAATCCTGGACTCAACAGTGGCCGCAATACTCGCAGATCATCTCGGCTAAAACATGATGTTAGTTACAAAGAGTGATGACGGCGAAATAATTAGCGGATCAGGACGAGAGACTACTTAAATCAATGAACCAGTGGATACAGCAGAGAAAGATAAATGAAAGGTCCTTCTTGAAGAAAGCACACCAGATGGAAATGCTGAAAACTGCAAGAATGATTGAGACAAAGTAGCTGAAGATGTATGAAGGACCTGAACTAGTGGTTGTTGATGTTTCTGATCCAGATTTTGATGGCTTTGACAGGGATAAGAGTGAACGGTGTAGTTGTAAAAGTAGACGGTACAATAAGGGTGTTGGTTTTGGAGACGGTTTTTGATAATGAGACAATTTTCAAGGGACAGACAAAAGCAGGCTGTGTACCACGCTGTGAGTTGCTTAGATTCTCTCATCAAATTCCTGCAATCCAGAAACTTGTATAGATGCTGGGAGTTGGATCCCAAAGCATGAGCGGTTGTTTATTTAATAGTAAATGAAGAGTCAAAACTGTCAGAGACATGGTTTAAGTTCGATGTACAAGTCTGTGATGCAGCAGTATGGGGTTTAGCAATTTTTTCGTTTTCCATACGCGGTATGGGGAGAACGTCTTCTGTCAGAATGAGGTATCCATCTGCATCTTCATGTAGCTTTTTTTTTTTTTTTTGCTCTTCATTTGTTTCATCACATGCCTTACTTTAGTATTAGTAGTTTTAGTAATCTGTAATCATTATGCTGATAGTAGCATATTGTATTATGCTTTCTTACTACTTCTGCTAAGATTTACAGTATATGATTACTTTAGTATTAGTAGTTTTAGTAATCTGTAATCATTACTACTTCTGTAATCATTATGCTGATAGTAGGTTTTGCTTCAGCAGATCTACTTCTGCTAAGATTTACAGTATATGATTACTTTAGGTTCTGCTGTACATGCGAAAGCTCTGAAAATTTTCCTTGAAACTTTAGATGTTCTTCGAATTTATCTGGATGTAATACGTGTAAACTTGGTTAGTGATTCAATGGTACGAGGGGGCATTTCACATATCCTTACTTTACAGATAGTGGCCTGACATCAGCCCTGACTTAGTATTGTCATGGCATTTACCAATTCTGGAATTTGATTAACCTATCTTAACTGCAAAAGAACTGACTGGAGCATTCCTATGTTAAGAGTCATTGACCCTAGCATTGCACTCTGCGCTTATGCTCTCTTCTACTCTGATATAACTATCAAGTGTGCACTTATTCCCTCTATTTCTTTATTGGTGTTAGTGTCGTGCAATGTGCACAGATGCACTTTATTATGTATGATTTGCAAGTGTGCGCATATGTGTGCCCTCTACTCTGCTATTACTTTCAAGTGTTCGATAATGAAGTGTTGAAGTATTGAAGGAGTCACACCACAGATCCTGTAAGTAGCAAGTTCGAAAAAGAAAGTGATGGAATTTGCGCTGAGAACATAAAGCAACAAGTGGTGAATCAGGGGAACTATTGTAGGAGAAGATTTACATAAGCGAAGTTGTTCGAGGGACGTAATGGAAGCTCTGAATTTGAAAATTCTTATTAACAGTGTCAGATATGGCGAGAGATATACACTGGGTTGGATCCTATTGTGGCCAAAGAACTTAGTGCTTTTTGGCAGAGGCTAAGCAGAAAGGGAATGGCAGAATCACTAACTAATAACAGCAACCCCCTTCAGCACCACCCACATCAGCATCATCAAGCTGGAAACGAAGAAAGGAAAGGCCTCAATTCTGGGTATGTGTTACTTCTTTAGTTTTAATGGATCTAATTTCTTTTGTAAATGGATAGATGTTTGAGGTATTAGAATAAAATGGCTAATCATCATTGTCATACGAATTAAACGCACGACGTATGCTTTTCTTTGTACTGGCAAGAAAGAAAAATGTTCGTCATACTTTAACTTCGCATGATATGTTACTGAATCTTTGATAGGATAACAGGTTTTTGCTCTATTAAGGTAAGGCGACTTACATGTATGTGTACTCAACTTCAGCATCACCACATTCCTTGTTAAAAAACGCTAGATCCATTTGTAAATATTGATAACCAAGTATCAGTATGTGTTCTGCCGGCCAATTTCAAACAATGCTAAGCTGTGCAAGGAGACTGCATTGCAACTTGATCCTGATCTAATTTTGCTTCTCCTTGCTCAGTGTATACTAACCAGATTACTGGTCGATAGCGGTTTTATTCGCAGGTGCTGTCACTGCTATGGCCCAAACTTCAAATATCCTTTATTTTCAATGTATACCAGTATACTTCCATGCGCCACCTAAGCTGTTATGCAGATACAACCACATCTAATACATGTGCATTAAATGCTTATTGTTACCATTTCGAGCTGACTTGTGATGATATTATACTTTTCACTCGTGCAGCATAATGAAAAACTGATGCTAGATTTTGCTGGACTCATACCTTTAAAATACATGTCGCTTTCCTAGGTTCATGTCATTTTTTGTATACACGTTTCTTTGTCATCGCTTAAAATGGCTGAAAGATTAATAAATTTTGCATACAATTTCAGGTGTAACAGATTTCTTCCTTAATATGGAGCTGAACATCGAAGAATCTAGTTCAGATGAAGTGTATTATAAGAATGCAGATAATGCTTATGATGACCATGATGATGGATACACCTCTTACAAAGACGAGGAAACTGACGATGAATACAATAGCATTAAAAACCATGATGATGGACCCCCAGAAGATGAACTAGAGAATCGTAGGCATGTCAGGTATTCTTTTATTTTAACTTCTACTTTTCTGAATGATAACTCGAATTCTCTAACAACGAAAAGTAAACATTAAGAAGAAGAAGTGGTGGAGGTATGCAATGGTTTTAATCCGCAGCATTGTTGTTTACCTTTTATTTTTGTAGGTGGGAAGCTACACAAATTCCAATTTGGAAGAAGCAGAGCTCTTGATGAGAGTAAAGCTTATCAAGGAACAAACAGTAAATATGCTTGAGATACCATTTTGTGAAGTGCCCTCCTCACCTACAGCCATCAAAAGCCTGGGAAGATACATTTCTAGCTGATTTTTCTGAGCATGGACTGGTAAGAAAGATCTGCTGAGCCTATTATTATCTCATCTCAAAATGAAAAAAAATATCCAACCAGACTTCTTGAGCTTCAGAGATGGAATAGAAAAATCAACTTTTAGCTATCTCGTAAACATTGAATAAAAATGGATAATTACCAAGCAATTCTACGAGTTCAAAGACCATGTAAACCTGAATTTCATAGTACACATTCTTGATAGGTAATATAAAGAAACTGAAAGACTAATTTTTAATTTTTTTTGGAGGTACTCTATTAAGTTCTTAATTCATTTTTTTTTCTACTTCTGCACTTGAAATTTGAGAAGGGTGCTACTGCTGGTGGTGGAACTTTTTCTTCCTCCAAACTTCACACTGGTTCGTCTTCTTCTTCTTCATCTTGTAAGTTCCGTACGGTTTTCAATCTAGGGTTGCTTATCTACACTCAAGCATTCATATCTTCCATTAAAATTATTGATTGATTGATTATTCATGGCACATAAAACTGTGTTCTGTGCATAGAGAGAAAAACTTTTTCCTTCCAGTTTTTTTCCTAATCTCCTTGTCTGTGATTAGGATTTGTATTAGTTTTCCATAATGGAGTTTGCTAAATAGAACTTCACTGTTGAAATTAAATTTGTGGATTCTTCGATTTTCTGGGTAGTTAAAGTTTTCTTGCATTGGTGTTGTCAACATTTGAAATGCTTAGCAGTTTTCTATTGGACTCATAAGAGGAGATAATACCCGAAACATTGTTTGGAAGCAGTGGGTTACTGTGGAAATTGAGATACAGACTGCATTTAAGTGGCGGCTTATGTCAAGATTGGTTTAACAGTAGCATTGTTGGTTTTGTACTGAGCTGTTGCGTTGACTGCTTTTAATGATATTGCAATTTATTGTGATTGCAGTAAACATGTTACTACATACAGCTCATGTTGGGACTTTGATATATTAGGGGTAATAAGGTTGCTGCTGTTCTGTGACTTTTTGATATGGGTTTCATTTCTGGCCTACCCTGTACTTGTTGTTGTTGATTGTGGTTGTTGTTGGTGTCGTAAGGTTGCTGCTGTAAGTATACAAGAACTGCGAGAAGTTATAGTTTTAGGTGTTTGACTTGTTTAATTGAGGTTGGTCAGTTGATTTTGAGATTCAAGGCACAGACAAAAACCGCCATGGAAAGCGTAAATATGTCATGTTGGTGTTGTCAAGGAGTTTGTTTTGATTTGTTCGTTTAAACCTTCTTGATAACATGATTTGTGAACTCTTTGCCAAACATTGTTTTGAAAAACTTCTTTGTGGTAGTATCTGCAAGGCCATAAGATGTGGTATAGATGAGATGGTTTGAGGTTTATTTTGGGTTTGGTCAATTGAATGTCGTGTATTGAAGCTGTGTGGTGTATATTCTGAATTAGGCTATGGAAGAAACCTTGGTTATATTTATTATGTGTTTTACTGTCTTTCAGCAAGGCCTTGGAGAAAGCAAGTCAGAGTCAGGCGGTTTTAGATGCTTTAGGTGAGCCTATTGGAAGGGATCCGTGGTACAATGCTTCCCTTGCTGTAGCTGACAATAGGTGTTCAGTATCTAGCACATTTCCTGTTTCGAGGACATGAGGAACTGGTATTGTTCAGTGCGACCAGAAGGTTTGTACAAAATCGTTATGCTAAATCTGTAACAATTTTTAACTCTTTCTTGCATTCATATTTTTTAGTCTTAATTGCTTTGATAACTCTCTCTTGCATGGTAACTTGCGACACCTGGTGTTAACTGTGAACCCTAAGAAACTAAAGCTGTACTGACCCCACGGTGCAACTAAGTAATTACTTTTTAGGAATATCAGGTTGCTAGTGCTAGACTGCTAGTTGAATGGTTTCTTGAAATTATTATTAAGACTTCGGTTCCTGCAACTGCAAATTGTATTTTTTTCTTTCTACATATTTCAGTTATTGATCGATTTGTTCGTTTGTGTTTGCTTCTTGTTTTGATAAATGGAAGTAAGCTTGAAGGTCTCTATTTATAGAAGTTGTGAATGTTGAGTGACATGCACTTGTAAACGTTATGGAATCATGGGAATCTTAAAATATGGATGACAAAAGTAATTTTTTCTTTATGGAATCTACATCATGGGAAACGTTATAAATTATATTTCTTCCCAGATTTACCAACAAACAGTTTCGTGGTGTAGTTGGTTATCACGTCAGTCTAAATCACTGAAGGTCTCCAGTTCAAACCTGGGAGAAGCCATCAAATTTTTTGTTTTTATTTTTTCCTTGCAAGGCCTTTTAAGTTGTTATTCATTTTCCTTTTCTCCAGTTGTAAAATCTGAGAAGGGGTGGTGCTGCTGGTGTTGGATTTTTCTTCTTCGTCAAGAGATACTACAACTTGTAAGTTCCTTACTAGATCTTCAATCTAGGGTTTCTTTTCTTTTCTACTGTCTCAAGCATTCATATCTTCCGTTAAAAATCATGAAACTAGGGTTTTCTGATTAGGATTTGTGTTCTTCATACAAGAAATTATGACTACTTCGATGATGGAGTTGTTGTTACTGGTTTCCTGGTTGATTTAGAGGCTTCAATTCATTCCACATGGTTTTCTGATTATAATTTTGCTTAGTAGTGAAATGAAATTTGGGGGGCAGGGGGTTTCGATTTTCTGTGTAGGGTTTTGTAGTTGTTTTTATCTTTGATTCCTGCAATGCATCTTTGATGAAGATTCTGTTATATGTGTTAGGGGGTTTAAGGCATGTTATATGAGCAGGCAATGCATTTTGTTAATCAATTTGCTAATGTGCACAGGTGGTGGGGCTGTTCAGAGGATTAGATTCCTGCAATTTTTTACTAAGGCTGTTGCTGGTAAAGATGTAAGGAGGAGTCAAAGCCTCGTAATTCAGGTGATTTGATATGTTTTCTGCTTTTTGATTGTGTTCAAATATAGTGTAAATTGGACTTTGCTCTTAGGATCTCCAAGTTTTGTTCATTCCGTAGGAAATGGGTGTTTGTCCGAATTTATCAATGAAGTCGTTGAAGAGCAACAGAGAAGAGGCTGTAAGGGCCAAGGAACTGGCTGAGAAGAAGATGAATAGCAAGGATTATGTGGGAGCTCAAACAATGATCAGCAAGGCTCAAAAACTATACCCAAGTATGGAGAATGTCAGCAAAATGCTATTTGTATGCCAAGTACACTGTTCTTCTGAGCGCAAAGTACATGGGTCGGAACCAGACTGGTATGACATCCTTCAGGTTGAGCAAACTGCTGACGAAGGGTGCATTAGGAAACAGTTCAAAAAGCTGGCCGTCCAACTTCATCCTGATAAGAACAAGTTTCCTGGCGCAGAAGCTGCCTTTAAATTGATCGGTCAAGCACAGAGGTTTCTTTGTGACCCATTAAAACGGTCACAATTCGACATTACGCTTAAGATTATGAGACCTGGTCAACAGAGGAAGCCTCAAAATCAGCCAGGTAGGAATGACTATCCGAGCAAACAACCTGAAATGCATTCTAATCCTGCGAGTGCTGGTACAGAAGCACCATTCACGAGCATGAATCGTCACCAGCAAAAACAGCAGCAGACACAATCATTATTCTGGACTGAATGCCCTTTTTGTGGTGTAAGGTACCAGTATTACATACACATTATGCACAAAACAATTCGTTGTCAAGAGTGCATGAAACCCTTTATTGCTTTTCAGTTGACTGACTAAGGAGGGATGCCTTATGGAGTTAACAAGCGGCCGATGCCCCAAAAGAAAGAAGCCCAGAGTCAGGATGGTCAGAAGATGGCCTCAGTGTCGCAGCCACCCGCTATGTCAGGAAGGGATTTTTTGGTTGGTAGGGCACCTAAACCCAATGCAAAGGAAGACGTGAATGTCCGTGTGGAAGCCGGAATGAAAGAAAAAAGTATACCTGATGAACCTAAACCTCCGGGTGCCAAGAACAGGAAAAGAGAAAGAAATTATGACTCAAAAGAGGAAACTGGAAGCAGCTGCAACATGGAAGAATATGGTGATCACGAAGCTGGACAGAATCCTGGTTGCAATACTGGCAGATCATCTCGGCGAAAACATGATGTTAGTTACAAAGAGAAATTGAGTGATGACGGCGATATTGCTAGTGGATCAAGACGAGAGACTACTAGAATCAATGAGCCAGTGGATAAAGTAGAGAAAGCAAGTACATGAGATGGAAATGCTGAATACTCCAAGAATAATGAAGACGAAATAGCTGAAGATGATGGCAGGCCTAAACCAGTGGTAGTTGAAGTTGCCGATCCTAGATTTTTATGACTTTGACAAGGATAAGCGTGAAGAGTGCTTTGCATTTGATCAAATATGGGCCCTTTTTGACGATTTAGATGGTATGCCTAGATACTATGCTCGGATCAATAAAGTGTATTCGCCTTTCAAGGTGGATCTCACATGGTTAGAGTTTGTTCCAGGGGATCTGGATGAGACTGCTTGGAAGAGAAGCGGGTTGCCGGTTGCTTGTGGGAAATTCAAACACGAGAAGACTGATACAATTGAAGATAAAGATACATTCTCCCATAAGATTGTCTGCGAAAAAGCTGGTGGAAATACTTTCAAAATCTATCCCCAAAAAGGGGAAACTTGGGCCCTCTACAAGAACTGGAACATCAAATGGAGCTCTGAACCTAACAACCACAGAGAGTATGAGTATAAATTTGTCGTGGTCCTGTCAGATTACACCAGCGAATCAGGCATTTTGGTTGCCCAATTGGTTAAGCTAAAAGGGTTTGCATGCCTGTTCAAGCCAGCAGAAACCAATGGCATGTCTTCCCTTCAGATACCATCTCATGAAATGTTAATATTCTCTAACAGGGTTCCTTCATTTAAGACAACTGGTGGAGAACGAAAAGATGTCCCTGAAGGTTATTTTGAACTGGATCCTGCTTCCCTGCCCAGCAACCTTGAAGAAGTTTCTGATTTCATTGATGTGAAAGCTGCCACTGTTGATGGTAATTCCACTAGGATTTCAAATGAATTCTGCAAGAACTTAAATGAAGAAAATGTCGAGGAATCTAAGATTTCAAGTACTTCAGATGGTGTGACAGCAAAGGCAGAGAGAGTTTCTGAGCAGATTCCTCCCTCGCCTTCTTCGTTTACAGACACTTGTGAACTTCCGGAGTCAATTTTTTATACCTTTGAAGATGACAAAACTGAAGACAACTTCCAAGTTGATCAGGTGTGGGCTTTATATTGCGGGTTGGATGGCTTGCCCAAGTACTATGGTCTGATCAAAAAGGTTGAATTAATCCCGGAGTTCAAAGCGAACATACAATGGCTGGAAGCTTGCACCCCGCCAAAGGGTATTCTCCACTTTCTTGACAATGAAATGCCTATAGGCTGTGGAGTTTTTTCCAGGGGTGAAGAAACATAAATTGGTGATACTGCTTCTTTCTCTCATCTTTCAAAAGGAACATCGGCTGTGAAGAACAACAAGTATGATATCTATCCATTGAAAGGAGAGGTGTGGGCAATGTACAGAAACTTAAGTTCAGAATGGTCCTTGTCTGACCTCCAAACATGCGAGTATGACATAGGCGAAGTTGTGAATGTGGACGGTACAATGAAGGTGTTGGTTTTGGAGAAGGTTTCTGATTATGAGACGATTTTCAATGGTCGGACAAAAGAAGGCCGTGAATCCGTACTTGAAGTACCACGCCATGAATTGGTTAGATTCTCACATCAAATTCCTGCAGTCCAGTTGACTGATGAAAAAGTAAGAACCTTGTTGCCTGATGAAAAACTAGGAACCTTGTGCGGATTTTGGGAGTTGGATCCCAACGCAATTCCCGTTTGTTTATTTAATTGTAAATGAAGAGTCAAGACTGTCAGAGATATGGTGTAAGTTTGATGTACAAGGTCTTGCTTCAGAATTACTAGTTGATGTGTTGCAGGAGCAATATGCAGTTTAGCACTTTTATCTTTTTCATACGCGGTATGGGGAGAGGGGAGACGATGAGGTATCCATCTGCATCTTCATTTGTTTCACCAGATGTCTTTTTGAAGTATTATTACTTTAGGTTTTGCTTCAGCATATCTATTTCTACTGGTTTTACTTTGAAACTCTAGAAGCTCTTTGAATTCATCACTCTTTTGAGCATTTTGTTCAATTTGACTTTTATTAGAACTATCTCCGAATACATGGATAGGATTCCTATTCGGACCAAAGAAGAGCAAATTTGGAGAGTGATTGACTGGGGGCATTTCGCATCAGCCCTGATTTGGTATGGTCATGGCATCTGAAATTTGATTAACCTATCTTAACTCAGTTAGCTGCAAATGAACTAATGTTGAACATTCATATGTTAAAGTTGCTGACCCTAGTACCGCATTGTGCCTACTGAAAGGGGTCCGTGTCCGTGGTACAATGCTTCCCTTGCTGTAGCTCACAATAGGAGTTCAGTATCTTGCACATTTCCTGTTTCAGGGTCATGAGGGACTGGTATTTTTCAGTTAAAGTCTGTGCCGCCAGGAGGTTTGCACAAAATCATATTATCATATATCTGTAACAATTTTGGCTCTTGTTTGCATTCATACTTTTACTTCTTATTTGCTTCCATATATAACTCTCTTTCGCAAAGTAACTTGGGACATCTGGTACGTTTTAGCTGTGAACAGGAAGACTAGAGAAGCTAAAGCTGTAAGTCTTCTGACCCTACTAAGCATTTAGGAATATCAGGCTGCTAGTGCTAGATAAATGGTGATAATTAAGCAGTTTTGATTCTTGAAAATATTAAATTTCAGGTTGTCATTTTTTTAGCTCTGAAATATGTATTGATATATTTTTCCGGTTGTGTGTTTGTGTAGATGACGCATTGCCTCCAGTTCTGTTTCCATTTTTTACAGCCTTCAACACTGGGAGATTCTTACGAAGAAGACAGGAACCAGACACTGAGGATAAATCTTTCATTAATAAGAATCATAAACCCATAGCCAAACAACACACCACAAATTTACTTTTCTTGTTTTCACAAGTAAAAGAAATTTTTTTATTTTTTTTTCTTAATAGATGAACAGGTTTTAATCTCGCAAAAGAAAATCAAGCATGATAAACCGCACACATACCCAGCTTTATTTTTACAACAACATTAAGATATTACTTGATAAAAGTCTTTCTGCGTCCTTCAGAGTTGAAGGACACATTCGGTAGCTGCGGCAGAGCTTCCGTCATCATCACCATCTCCTTCCTGGACAATATCATCATTTCCTCCTCCTTCTAGCCTCATCCCAGATCCAAACCCGCATCCGTCATAGTTGAATGACCTACCATTAAGAATATCATCATCATCTCCTTCCACTCCCAACTTAAACATAGTCTAAGACATGGTTCCTCACAAACAAAGAAAAACAAGGAAAATTTCTCAACTCTTGTAAAGATGAAGAAAAAACTTAAAGCTTGTTTTTGATAAATTGAGTAAGCTTGAAGGGTCTACTTATAGTGAAGTTGGGAATGCACTTGTAGTAAACAATGGATTTCCTTTTAAACTAGTGGAGAGAATTATAATTAAAGCATGGGAATCTAAAAATATGGATTACAACTAAGAGAAAACACTCACCATAAACTAATATTTCTTTTTGATTCTACGCATCAGTTATGGGAGTAAGGAAAGGTAAAACTATATCTTTTTGGCCATTTCATCAACAACGGTTTCGTGGTGTAGTTGGTTATCACGTCAGTCTAACACACTGAAGGTCTCCAGTTCAAACCTGGGCGAAGCCATATTATTTTCTTTTTTTTGGTCGTGCTATTTTAACTTCTTAATTCGTTCATTTTCTTCTTCTTCACCTAGAAATCTGAGAAAGGGCCGCTGTTGCTTCTGGTGGTGGAACTTTTTCTTCCTCCGAAATTCTCACTCGTTCTTCTTCTTCAACTTGTAAGTTACTTACTATTATCAATCTAGGGTTTCTTTTCTGCACTCCAACATTCATATATTCCGTCAAAATTACTGATTGATTATTATTCATGGAACATAAAACTTAGGGTTTAAAGCGTTTTTTATCGTTCCTTCCAATCTATTCCTTGTCTGTGTGCTTTTAATTTGGATTTGTGTTTTTTATATAAGAAATTAATACTTCGATTATGGAGTTGTTGTTACTGGTGGTTAAATGAAATTGGATTAATGTCGAGGAAGGAGATGGTGCTGATTAACATAGTTTGTTGAATTTTAATTTTAATGTCATGAAATTGGGGGTTCTTTGATTTTGTCTGCGTAGTTATTTCTTTCTTTGATTAGTATCTGTCAACATTAAAAATGCTTAGCAGTTTTCGATTTGATTGATTAGAGGAGATATTACTCGAAACATTGTTATAACAAAGAACTTGCTAGGGTGTATAACAGACGATGTTCTTTAGAAAATTGAGCTATAGACAGCATTTAGCATTTTCCACTGAACAAAAAACTTTAATGTGTTTCACCGATGCTTAGGTCTCTCAATTAAACCTCACTGTTTATACTTTTAGTTGAGCAAAGTCGGCCAAAGAATCCTACTTAGGCCTGTAGTCAAAAATCACAGGGGAACATGACTCGTATGAGTACTGACTTTAGGATTATTAGTACCCTACTTGGATTAAATATTGATCCTCCATATAATAGTTCACTAGAAAAGTGATCCTTTTGATAATGTTAAATTGACGCATTCCATAACACATAATAACCTCATCATGTACCAATTTGAGTTTCAACCATTGACGACAACCAAATCTGACACCACCAGAAGTCCATTACTGTCTACCTGATGAAGAACCGAACCATTGCAATTGAAAACATGATGAGCAAACCAAACAATAACTCAAAACTAATACAGGTCATAGAATATGTTTTCCTTTTAGCATGTTTGGTATACCCTCTTGTTTTGTACTTGCAGCTTTTAGCACCACTTGCTCCATAATATTAGAGGAATACTCTCAATGCGTGGGCAGGTCATACTGTTATCAATAATATTGTCCCATAGTTTGTTTTACAGTGAAAGCTATGTCTATGCCAGTATAAAACTTAACTCCTCCTTCTAACTGCAAAGGGCACAAATTGAGGATCATCCACTGACTCATTACTAGACTCCTTGATTCAATTCCATGAATTGTTGCCTCAGTACTCGAAACATTGTTATGAAAGTGCTTACTAGGGTTGCATAAGAGCTGTTCTATAGAAGTTCAGATACAGACTGTATTTAAGTTGCGGCTTATGCCAAGTTCGGTGTAACAGCTGTTGCTGTTGAAGTGTTTGGTTTCTAGATATAATGGTGTTTAATGACTGACGCTGTACTGTATGGCTTTAAAATATTATCTCATTTGTTTTTTCATGTCTGAACTAGTAGATTTTGAAATGTTTTTTACTTTTTAGAATGAGGTGGCGCCTATAGCGTCTAATAAATGCCTATGGAATGTAGCTTTTTGTGATAAAAATTGATGGAAAATCCCTTAATCTAGCCTGCTTTCTTTTCTCCTTGAGGAGATTGATGCGAATCTGAATCATAAGCTAATCCAAAAATGTCGTTGGGCATTCTGTCTTAGAACAATAGAGAGCATCAGGACCCTCTATTATAGATACAGAGTTTGGTTAGTTGGGATTTTTAGCATTACTTTACAGGTGCACTCTAAGGTCTAAACTTTAAGAGCTTTTGTTGTTCTTCATTATTAGGTTCAATTCATAGCTTAAAGTTTATCATATAAGTAGGTTGATTAAATATCTGTATGGTTCGAATTGTTACAGAGCATACATTTCCAAGGTTAGTAACATTCTAACCTGCCAAGTAGAAACCGCTTTCAGGATGATAGTTGTTTCCAACTTTCTATGGTTTCATGGAACGTGAGATTCTTTCCTACCTACTGGGATTTCCAACTTCTTCTGTTCTTTACACTCTGCTTCTTTTGTTGATTTTTTAGTTGTTGTTTTATCTGTAGAACTACTTGTGGTGGATTTGCATAAATCCTTGTAGAAATAACTTCTTTCTTTTATCAAACTTATCTGTCCTTGATTTGGTTGTTAATCAGCTTGTTGAAATTTTGCAGGTTAGAGAAGCATGGGCCGCAAAGCTGGTGGTTTGTACATAAATCCAAGGAAGTTTGGGACTCTTTCAAAACCTTGCATGAAAGAGATGATGGCGCTTCTAAATTGCTTGGCCACTAGTGGTAACAATGATGATAAGTGTGTTAAGCATAAGGATCTTTTGCGTACTTGCACGGATACCCAGGTGAACAGTTACTCTCAGTTCTGTATATTCACTCATTGATTTTGTGTTATAACCTTCTTCGTTAATTATCGAGCTTTCCTTTCTCTCAAGTCATTTGCATTGATGCCCATCGATTACCTCTGTTGCAGGCTGGTGCAAACAGAAAGCCATGGGGAAGCATCAATTACCACTTGCATAGGCTTAGCAGAGCAAAGAAATAGCTGCAGATTTTCAGTTAAAACGGGGTTCAGATTTTCTATGCAACTTGGCGAAGATTTCATGCTGCAACTAGATTATATAGCCTTTTTTAGTGCATTTCGCAGATTTTTTGAAACCAAGTTCCTGAAATATTTTTGTGAACAATTGCTGGGAGGTTACAATGCTTATTCTTTGTCCCCGTATAACTCGGTTAGCGTTACTTATATTTGATGAGAGCAACATATGAAACAGATTACATGAATTCAATCTCCATTAGACATGTTACGGTCATGAGCGCTCTACAGTGATGAGGCTTTAAAATGAATAATACTGCCTGGATGCTAAGTTGAATTTGTAATTTATTGTTCCAGTTTCGTATTTTTACTTTTTGCAGGAAAAAGTGCGTCGATTGAACAAGAAGAAAAAACGAAATTTACAGTTGGTGTATTTTGAATTTACCGCGTTGAAAATAATTGACGATCGATAAAAATAAAAAAAAAACTCCCAGATAAAAATAAATTAAAACTCGGCACGACATAGCAATTTGGGGATTTCCCTTGTCGGATTTCAATCGAGGGCAATGGGTTCTTCAACTAAGTTAACAGATGATATATTGATTGAGATCTTTGCTCATCTTCCTCTGGATTCAGTTTACAGATTTAAATCAAACTCAAAGGTATGGTTGTCTAACCTCTCAAACCCAAATTTCATTACCAAATGGTTCCGAATTAACAACAAATATCTCCCATGGATGCTATATTATGCAATTGCTGATGGAAACCCTTTGATATTTCAGATGGCATATCCTGATTTACATTCAGAATTTCTGTCTAGAAATGAACATTTGTTCTCTTTTAAGTTTCTTTTGAATCAGATTCAATTTGAAGATTCTAAATTATACCTGATAGGATCTAGTAATGGTATATTCTGTGAGCACTCATCATCCTTGGAAAGTTGTTATAAGGCAGTACGAATTCCAGTATTTCATTAACCTTCGAAGAAATTTAACGTGGATGTCTTTTGTTCTGATCTGGGTGTATGGAAAAGTTTTCAAGTTTCGTGTGATGAAAATGTTGTGTGGGGATGGTCGACTAACTTTGATAAGGTCGTTATCCTTGATGGTGTTTTGTTTTGGATTGAAGGAGGGGATAGATTATTAGTTTACGATCTCAATCAGAAAAATGGAAGCGAAGGACATCAATGTAGTTTGATTAATTTGCCAGATATGAAGTTTGATGATGTTGAGTACGGTAACAATAGTAGTCGTAGTCTGCTACGCTCAAACTAGATGGACAGAGAGGAAAGTGACTATGAATGTTTGGATGAGGCCAAGTGGCAAATATTATTTCGATAGACGATATCTTTGCAGAACTGTGTTCTCGGATAGGTAGAACTAGGTTTCAGTCATTTTGCTCAGTTGGAAGCACTGGGTTTGGGGGTTAAATATCCAAACGAGAAGCGTTGAAGAGCTCTGCTTGGATATTGGAACATTTATATAGAAGTGGGAGGTTCCAGCTGTTTGTGTTAAAGGCGATGCCCACAGTACTTTGCATTTCAAGCTGAGGTACTCATTTATCTCTTTTTAGCTAATTTGTGTACTCAATCACAGGCCCCTATGCCTTGGATGCACTAAATTTCCTTCCAAATCCAAGAATATCAAGATTTTCTGTTTTTTCTTAGGCTTAATGTTCTTAAGAAACTCTCTGACTTTTTTATCAAGAAACTTCCAGTCTATTTTATCACAGAAAACAATTGTATTTGATGTTAACTTTCGCATTTTAAGCTTGTTCTACTAAGATGATGAAAATAGAACTGTGGATAGGAGGCTGAACCCTAAACAGAAACACCAGTAATGGTGAATCTACTGTGTGCCCCAACCCCAACAAAGAATAACTATAGTAGACTGACCCTGCTGCATAAAGGGCGAAAGCTACCTTAGATTGACAGTTAAGCATAAAATCTCGTAGACTGCATCATTGTCATAGAAGCTCTCATCTCCCCAAGACTCTCAGTATGCCACCAATCAGTGGCGGAGCTCCCAAGCCTAATTTACCCAAACTTTCATGAAAAATAACAAGCCCAAGCTTTTTTATACCTTATTGCCTACCCTTAAAAACTTTTGCCTCCCCATAGCAAAATTTCTGACTCCGACCCTGCCACCAATCCTGTCTATTCTCAACATTTTTGAGCCAGAATTGGAAAGATACTGATAGTTCTTGAAGGCCTTGTTCTAATCCGACTTGAAATGTGTTTATATAGAAAGATCTAATAAATTGAGCTGATCACAAAATCGTACCATCTTAAATATTGTACGATTCGGGGAGTATGGCCGCACACTTTTGTTAGGCCAGGCACGATGGTGCTTGGTATCCCTCATATGTAGGGAAGGGAGAGCATAAGAGTTAGCACTATGGGAGGGATTATCCCTTCCCTATCCCTCAAAAACCCAAAAAAACAGCCACTATGTTCTCCCATATCCTTACACGAATAGGGATACACATCACCATCCCTACATGGCTGAACAGATCTGTTCAGCCTTGTAGGGAAGGAAAATCACACGGCTACTGAGTACCCGTATGCTTTTTCATTTTACGGGTACTAAGTATCCATATTTTTTTTCTGGTTTTTAAATTATTACCTTAAAACTTCCATTTTTCACTCTTTTTTTTTACTAAAACTTGTTTTTTACCTATTTGATTTTTTTTTTTTACTCTAAAATATTTTTTTACCTAGATAAATATTTTCCCATGAAAAAAAAAAAAACTCATACTGAGTACCCGTTTGGCACTATGCAGACGGGTACTGAGTACGCACCCATAATAATATGAAATTTTGAAGAGGATTTTAATAAAATGCGACACTTCCAATTTCTGGTTTAAGAAAGTGCCACCGTTTTTTTGAGAATTAATAAGATTTCACGACTATTATATATTCCGTCAGGGCCTACCAAACCGGTCTATATGCGTTGAACAAGTCAGAAACATATGTCATCATTACCTATTTACCCTTCACAATCCTTAAAGACTTGTGAATCATTAATTAGGATAAAAGCAAAACAAAGAAATTGAGAGAGGAGAAAAGCAGCAGCTGCAGCTTTTATTGCCGAGAACTAGATCGAGAAAAAGACGGAAAAATTGAGATATGGAATCGAGAAGAAATTGAAGATGGGTCCGAGAATTAGATCTGTTGAGATTGTGTAGGTTCAAATTGAGGATTTTTTTTTGAAATTGCAGGTGTTCTTGGTGATTCAGATGAAAATTTGGAGTTGTTGTCAATCTCTAGAAACGGAAGATGAAGAATTGATGGGGTATGGTGATGAAATTGAACTGAGTTACAGCCGTGGATGATTGAGAATGAATTGAACATTGGGTTTGATTTGCCAACAGAGATCAAGATACTGATCCACATATAGGGTTTTTCAAAATTCCTTCTTAAAATTTTGGGAAAGAATTTTTGGATTTGTCAAAATTAGGTTTAATTCATAGAATTCAGGTTGTTTTAAGAATATGGTTTAGCTTGATTTTCATTATTTTTCAGTTTTATATGTTAAATTTTGTACTGGTTAATTTGGGTCTCTATTTAATTGGGCAATCTCTGCCGATGGAGCTCAATTTCTCCTACTCAAAGCAGCGTCGATACTTACCGATGCTGTTATATTTCAGCGGTGTTGGTGGTTGTCTGATAGTTCAAGAATGGAACAAGATTTGGGTGTTGTTGATTGTTACATTAAGAAGACGCATGAGAAGATGGAGGATTTTTGTCTCAACATACCTGCTGGAGAAGAAACTAAATTATAAAGGAGATATTTGTATCCTTTTTTGTCTCGATTATATGCAAATGGGTTTGATTGAACTGGTATGGGTGTTGTGGTTGGATTTTGGAAGCAGATGGAATTCGAAATCTGTGTTAGTGGTGTACTAGATTTCTGTGAATGAAGTGGGGTTCCAGTGCGAATTTGTGCAATCAACCTCGTGATCTAATGGAGCTACAGAGATGCTGATCGAGAGAAGTTGTCTCAGTAGTCCAAAACGGCGGAGGAAGATTCCAACCCAGTTATCCAAGGTAATTGTAAACCTTAAAGGAGATTGACAATTGCAGTTCTGCCTTGAATTTTTGAATCTTGATGGAGGTCCAAGGTGGGATTTCGATTATGGTTTCGTCTATAATAACAGTTGGGGTTTTGAGATGGATCCGTGCTTATGGAGTCAGGAAATGTAAACGGTATGCTGCTAGATTTTGCAAGAAGACAAAAAATCTATGCATCTTACAGCGAAGTAGAAATGCATGCTATTGGCTGAGATTAATCTTCCTGGAAATTGGGTTCTCAAGTTGGTTGTAGTTGGCCTGAATTGTTTGCCGTGGAAATATATCAGCTCCATGGAACTGGTGTTGGCAGTCGGTGATTGATTTGAGATGAAGGTACTGTTGGTTTAGAGCAATCGAGTAAAAGCAACACAGAATTGTTGTTGTGATTTTGAATCTATGGTGGTGACCGGACGTAATATGGTCTGTAATTGGGTATTGCCTAAACTGGTTCAGTATGAGGTGTTGTTGGCAAGTAGAGCTGGCAAACGGTCTGGCCCGTTGCGGGTTACACGGGTTCGGGTTAATACGGGTTAAAACCCGCGGGTTGAAATTCTTCACGGGTGGTCATTTTCTCAACCCGCACCCGTAACGGGTTAAACTTGCGGGTTTACGGGTTACCCGGCTTGTTTAATTAAATAATTAAAATAAAATAAATTTGTGATCCTAAGGTCAATATACGGGGAAAAATTAAACAGAGCTACAAATGGTGGAGCTACAAAAATTAAACAGAGCTACAAAGGAGTTAAATCAATTGAAACAACGAAGATTTTTTGATCCATGATTCCATAAACATAAATCTCAATACGCCCATCTCAGACTTTATGAAACCATGGCATCAATCCTCTATGCATATGTCTCTCACAACATCTTTTGAACATCTCCATTTTTTTTTAGTGAAATCAATTATCAATAACAGTTCACCCCTTTTTCTCCTCTCGGTTGCAGCAGGTTCGGGTGAATATCAATTCGAACAAACCCATCCATCGATCCCTTCTCTTATCATTAATTAATTCGAGCAACAACAACAAACAGATCTCAAATTAGTGATCAAAATAGAGCTTTATGCACTGATTTCGTAGCACCAAATGAAACTTTCCCCTCAAACCCATCCATCGATCCCTTCTCTTATCATTAATTAATTAATTAATTCGAGCAACAACAACAAACATATCTTCAAATTAGTGATCAAAATAGAACTCTATGCACTGATTTCGTAGCACCAAATGAAACCCATCTATCGATCCCTTCTCTTATCACGACTTATTCATCTTCTTTTTACTTAATTAACTTCAATAACATCATTACTAGCACCAAATGAAACTTTCCCCTCACCTCTCGGTCTTAATCCCTGATTTTCATCTATAATTCTCGACCAGCCGAAGAAGGCAGGAGAAGAGAAGGAGCAAAAGAAGAAAAGAGAGAAGAAAAGAAAATGACGTCTCTTCATTTAGTTTTAGGTTTATCCTTTTATATCTTAAATGTATGGATAGGATTAACCCTAGAATAATCTGACGGTAGGGATTAAATATAACTTAGTAATTAGGTATTGTAGACGGGTTGACGGGTTTAACCCGCAGGTTTACGGTCCGGGATGGGTTAACCCGTTTTCTCACGGGCCAGCATTTCTCTAACCCGAACCCGGCTTGTTTATAACCCAGCCGAGCCGGGTACGGGTTTTCGCTGGTCGGGCATGGGTTAATCCGCGGGTTTCGTCTTGTTTGCCAGCTCTATTGGCAAGTCAAGCAATGGAGATGGACTCACGATTTAACTCGGTAATGACTCGCTATGATGACTTTATCTAACTCAACTATAGTGAGGAGATTCGATGGCATAGATGTCTTTTACTAAGCTGGATAACTGCCACCTATGCACTAACAGATGTCTAGAAAAAAACTGGATGCAAAAGGTCAAATGTATGGCACTAAATAAAGTCTGAAAAAAACGGTGGCACTTTCTTAAACATGAAACTGGAAGTGTGGCACTTTATTAAAATACCCAATTTTGAACAATGGCTGCATAATGGGTCACTATGTATCGTAATTTTTTAGTGGTATAATTGACAACACTACTTTGATATAACATATCTACAAAACCGCGCCTTGGAATTTTACAAATTTTATATGGTTGAAAATATTTTTAAGAAAGCTACCCAATGAGTACAAACAACAATAACAAGATTTTGTTTTTCACGAAAAAATCGGAGGTGATCATCATTCTAGGCAAACTTTTCGAAAAGTTGATACATAACCATTATGCAGCCACCAAAAAAGATGCATAATACTGTCACTCTAACCTTTTCATCATGTTGGAGGACTCCTCATGGCTACATTGGGCACCTCATATGACATGTCAACCTAAAAGACATGTCATGCTTAGACTGATCAACCTTATCTAGCATTAACTTTAAGCTAGTCTTTAATGCATGATTAATACCATAAACATGCCACAATGCGGATTTAGACTAATCCGATTTAACATAGTATAAACAAGATTAGTTTAACCAAATGGAGATTTGTTGCGAAAAACACATAAGTGCTAACATCTCCCACTTGTTTAAGCAACACAACTTTTCTTAAGAAACTTAATAAAATAATATTTATGCTAGCCGCACACTTGAGTCAAATAGCACGTTAGCCTTCGACTATAGAAACCTACACGTCACATTTAAGATGTGTAAGCCATTTCTACAATCAGAAAACTAGATGGTCTACTATTCTCAAGTAAAACATTTTATTTTTGTTAAAGGGAAAGCCAAAATGATTTGGGGGAAAGCTGACCATGGTCAATTATCATTGATTTTGGGTCAATATGGGTGGAACTAAATATTCTTTAAAATCGTCCGATAATGCATCATCTTCCTACCAAATTTTCGGTGATATCTCTTGAGAGTTTTGATCTGATTAAAAGGGTACAAGTTTTTCTTTCAATCTCAAAACAAATATATAACTAATGATTCTAGCCAATTTCATATATAAAGAATCATAAACATTAATGAAAATAAATAAAAATAAGTGATAGCTTTCATGAATAGTTATCAGGATACAATGTAATCGATTTAGGAAAACAATAGTCCATCCTCTTAACTAATCCATGAAAGTAATTATTTTCCAGTAACATACAAATATTAAAAAGGTCAGTCCTTTAAAAAGTGATGTCACGGACATGGGAACACAAGGTTTGTTTGTTCAAAGTTGAATTTCAAAGTAATTATCGGACAGAAAAATTCCAACATGAACACGGTTGAGTTGAGTACCCACTTCCCAATGCGTCGCCATAACTTCTACCAGAACCACAACTTGAAATAGATACAAATACAAATTAATACAAAGGAGAGATGTTACGATGGAGATCAATAGATTTCTTTAATCATTTGATTGTGCCGAAAGTATTTAATGACGATTTGCATTAGATAAAAAAATATGAAGAGATCATCTAATTGCAGGAAAAAAATCAATTAGACACCAAAATTGGAGAGTAATTAATCGTGAGAACCATAGTAGTCTTGTTAGACACCAGCGGTGGCCAATCGAGGATGACGGTGGTGGAGATGGAAAAAAGTAACAAATATTAATAGAACCTATTTATATTTCACCCCTGCTCGACTACAAGTCTTATATCTTGGACAAGGAGTCAGCTTTCCCGTTAAACATTTTAGCTTTCCCTATAACACTAATATTTATTTTTCAAAACAGAAAACATTTTATTGGCTTAGCTTTATGCCAAAAACAAACTGAACTTGAAAACTTCATTTGGTTTAGCCGTATGCCAACTGAATTGCACTTGTAACTTTATTGGCTTAGCTTGAAGCCATACAAGCAGCACTGCATATGCTCGTACGCCACCCTCTTTTTCTCCTTAATGATATCCCCATTATCTTGCTCAAATTAAGCAATATGCTCGTATTCTAATGAGACCAATAACTTTAGGACATTGATGATATATATACACCTTACAAAATTAAGGAAAAAAACATGATGATAAAGCCATAAACATCATATTCTCATTGACTTAAACCACAATATGCTTCATCTCAAACTAGAGACTACTTTATAAGCATACAAACCTTACAAGAATAAGAGAATGATGGTAAACAAGCTAAAAACATCACTCCCACTGAATTTCAGATTCAAACACATGGAATAAACTTGATGAAAATCACAATCACAATTCCACTAAAATTCAGATCACACAACATGGGAACAAACATGATGACAAAACCAAAACATCACTCCCACTGAATTTCATATTCAAACACAACATATACATGCTTATTATCACTTTATATTACTAGACTAACAAACATATATATATAGCAAATCAATAAGTAAGAGCAATAACATCATAAACTCAAAACAAAACTTTGAATCATCGCAAATCACCTTTAGGCAGAAAATACGACATATATACAATGAGTCTTAATAAGTTTATGACAAATTCTCATATGAAAATCTTTCACTCATATGAGACTTGATTCACATCAAATTTTATAAACACAGAACACCTTTTGGCAAGATCTGTGTTTACAATTTTTGAATGAATCAAAACAAACCACCACAATCACATGTATTCTCGTTAAAACACTTCCATATACTCTCAAAGAATCACTATTGAAACAATGAGTTGAGTAATGGAAGCTACAAACTATTACAAGTGACAATTCTTCTAAACTGAAAATTTCAGACTCAATACTTATAGCAAAACCGCCATCTTGAGAAGTACAAAACTTCCACAAATGTGAATATACCTTTATTGTGAAGCACAAATCTTCTACAACTTATCCAATACTTGCTATATAGATTTTACAACCCCACAACATCAAGTATGAAGTACCGAATCACCGCATATGAGAAGAACTACAACCTTAGAAGGAAAACAATCTAAAACCTCAAACATACAATCACCCTAGCTGTTGAATATGTTATAACTAGGTGAAATAGAAGTTGAATGTTGGAATTTTATATTCTTAATCTTTATACTTTACCACTAAACATCATAGAAGCTAACTACATACTGAAATTAGACTTGAAACTAGTATTAGCATACTCAACAACTCACTGAAAATATCATCATATGTAGCAAGAATACTACACATAGTTCATATCAAAACAAGTTATTGTACAAGGAAATATAACACACAAGACACTTAAACTTTCATGACTTATCATCAACTTCTATTTCCTCACATTACTTCATGATGGAATGAAAATAGATTTGCTCTAAAGGAAAACTTTGTGAGGCTAGAATAGAGTCCTAGTCATGCTTTCCACATGTCACTCCAACCTTTTCATCATGAGTTGGAGGACACCTCATGGATACATTGGAAACCTCATATGACATGTCAAGCTAAAGGACAAGTCATGCTTAGACTCAACCTTATCTAGTATTAACCTTAAGCTAGGATTTAATGCATGATTAATACCATAAACATGCCACAATGCGGATTAAGACTAATCCGACTTAACATAGTATAAACAAGATTAGTTTAACCAAATGGAGATTTGTTGCGCAAAACACATAAATGTTAATAGTTCATACTACATAGCATAGTTACAGACCTTGATATGGTGCATCTCTTATGATGTTGATACGGTTACCACATAAAGGTCGAGTCCTAGCCGTAGGCCGAACTGGTGCTTCTATTATTTGAAATATTTTTACTTGTAACTACAAGCTATAAACGAACTACTACAACTAAAACTTCATATTAAAATCAAACGAGTAGCTGATACATATATTTTTTTTTCAATATCAAATATCACGAAAATAAGGAGCAAGATGAGATTTGGTGGTTTCTTCTTCCCATTCTAGCCTTTCCCACCATTGCTCCTCTCCTTGAATCATCTTTAAAGTATGAGGGATCGTGCTACTGGTATTAAATGGTAACTTTTTTAATTCTGGACACTCCTTCACTGTAATCTTTTCTACATGAAAAAAATTCACATCACCGTCACATATCCATTTTAGATTCCTTAAAGAGCGCAAATCCAAACACTTTAATTTGGAGAACATATTTATTGTGAACTTTTCTTCATTTGCAAAACCATTTGATATTATCTCCTCTAATCCATCCAATTCAACCAAAACTAATAACTCGAGATTTTGAGCATAGATCAGCCATGTAATATCCCTCAATCGAGGACAAGCCTCAATCATTACACATTTAAGATTCACGGAGAAGAATGATTGTTGAGGAACGTCCCACACGATCCTTAACTTTGGCATGAAATAAAGGTATAAGTTCTCTAATGTTCTGAACAAAGTAACACTACCCCAACTCATGATTTTCAATTCTTCTAATTCATCACAGTTTTTTAAAGTAAGAATGCTCAAGAGACTCATGTGTACAAGACTGAGTGATGATACTTGTGATGATGGTAAAGATGGTAAAAATGTGAGGGATGTAATGCCTAGACAATATTTAACAGTCAAGTATTTTGTGCACAACTGTAATTTTGGACTTTTTACCAACCTTTGAAGAGCAACACCAGTTCCAATTGTGATTTTAAGACCTCTCAGATATTGTAAGCTTTCCAATTCGCAGAGGCTTGGTCCACCTTCAACTTCCCAGTGACAGCAGGATTGAGATAATCCTAAGATCTTTAATTTTTTAAGAGAAGCTAAACTCCCTGGTGTTAGAACGACATCCTCATCATATTCTGGCATATCCAGGAATTGCAACTCTGACAGTGAAAAAATACTTGTTGGTAGTTTCTTGAGTTTCACCGTATTCATATTTAAAACTTTAAGAATTGGCATGAGTAGGAAAAAATCGTCAGATATATCAGAGACGCTACTGTCTCTAACAAAAAAAGTTAAGAGATTCGAGCAATGCGGTACGCCAGTAAGTAATTTAATTGCTTTATTGTTTATCAAAGAGATCCTCCCAACTTTCTCCCATTCATGGAGCTTCAATCTGCTTTCCGCTTGTAACGTTAAATAGGTGCCTTTTTGTCTCCCAATATCTGATGCAACCCAAATTGCTAAATCACGAACTACATCATGCATTTTAATCATATGTTTCATCTTTACCCCAAGCTCAGTACCGGTTTCTAACAAACACGCATCTTTAAGACATCTTATCACATCGTGGCCTTCATTTTCAGCTAGGACCGAGTCATCGAGGTTGTCTAAAAATCCCTCACCCACCCAAAGTGCAATAATTTCATTCTTATAAAATGAATAGTCTTCTGGGTATAACAAGCAGTGTAAGAAACAATATTTCAACTTTTGGTTTTCTAGATTATCATAGCTGAACTTCAAAATAGCTAGTACTTTATCGGTCATACATGAGAACACAAAAGGTGGAAGAATTAGATATGATGTTTATTTCATCGTGAAACCGATATCGCTGTAATACAATGATAAGATCATTAAGTGATGATACCGATCAAAAAAATATCATTCTAAATTTAATTAATTATCAATTTCTGGAACAATAAGTAGATTTTCACACGATGCATAACTACCTACAAACATTAAATTTCGCAGTTTTTTTTTTTTAGAGAACCTAATCTAGAAGTTAGGTTTTTATATAAAATGAGAAACCCAAATTTTTTTTGCCACTCCTTTGTGGAAACCATGATTTTATCTTTAGTATATTTTTCCCTTTTTGTGAAGAAAAAAACAAAAAAAAAAAAAAAAAAATTTTAAGTTTTTAAGCATAAAATCAAGGATTCGTTCAATATACCGAATTTGATAAAATTTATATCTTTCTAAAGAACTTTAAATAATTTAGAAAACAAAATCCATTGTTGATGGTAAACTGAAAAAATTTATTTTCGAGAAAAGAAAAGCTAAGATGAAACTGGTTGCGTCCTAAGTTCATCTATGATTGGAAAAATTATTCGAAAAATAATTATGATAAAAGGGATACATTCTGACTTAAACTAACAAAAAAATGATTCAAAAATAGCTAGAAAGAATCTGACTTGGATTTATTTTCATCCATGTTTAAACTATACGAAACTGTTCCATCGTGTTTTAAATTAGGTTGAATTTATTTTTATCCATGTTTGCACTAATATATGAAACTGGTTTCTTTTGGGTTTAAATCATGATTGAACATCATCAAGGTTTAATCTGTTATGTCAATGGTTTCAAAGATGTTAATATTAGGATAAAACTGGTTTCACCCAGGTTTATTATATGGTTAATATTATCATTATGAATGAGCTATGATTTTGTTTTAGAAGCAAAAGATAAAATAATACCGAATTAAGAACAAAAAAATAAGTACTATGGAAAATATCGTATACGATCTTCAATCTACCACGTATTAACTAAAGCATGTGCATCGCACGTCCTCCTAGCTAGTTCTAGTATATAGTATAGAAAAATAACTTCTGATGTTTAGGCACCCGGCTTTCTTTTTTCTTTTTTTGAGCTAAGCAATGACAGTTTGATCTTAGTTGCACAAATAATCTTGCTCGATAGTGATGGTGATGAATAAAGAAGATGAGGTGCAGTTATTAGTATATTAAATGTTCAGCTTTTGGTTGGTAATTTTATATTTTTAACTCATAGAGTGTATTTTCTACTCCTATAAGTTGAGACCACCTTAATCTTGTTATTTTAAGAAATATATTATATTATGGTTAATATAATAAATTATCATTTAGTAGTTATACTAATATGTCAGTTTTCCTTGTTGTTAATTTGCTTTATTTTTATTCTTGGTATAGATAGATGAAACTTGATTCTTCACGATTCTAGCTTCTTCATTTGTCAATATAGTAAATTTGATTTTTCAGCATTTTTTTTCTTTGATTAGCAGCGAGAATTATGACAGGCGAAGACAATGTGATAAATAAAATACGAAAAAGAGTTATTTTTGGTAATATATTTTTCCTTAACCGGTTGAAGTTCATATCCGAAAAAACATCAATTTGAAATAAAATATACAACTCTGTTTCTAAAAAGAAATTGTTATAGTTTTTTTTCATTAACATATTTTTAAGCCAAATTGAAAAATTATGGTAATTTCTTTTTAAAAACGGAGGGAGCAACTAATTATAGATGATATCAATACCTAAAAATAAATCTCCTATGTTAATTAATTTAACATTTGATCACTGAAAATTAAATCTATGTTATTTTTGGTGATGATGCGTTTAGAGACTTTCATGATACTATTAGACTAGTAATTCAATATACCTGAAAAATGTGATGCCGATTCCTGTAGAGTATGTAGTGCGTATTGCCACTGTTGAAGATCGGTTTTGCTTGACATGGTTCGGCCAATAGCGATGAGAGCTAAAGGTAAACCACGGCATTCTTTGGCAATTCTTTTGGCAACCTCAGGGGCATCTGGATGACAGCTTAGAGCTTTTTTCTTGACCTTTAGTTGAAATAGGCTCCAAGCTTCATCCTCGTCTAAACACTCTATTTTGATTCTTTCATCGGCTTCCATAAACCCACACACTTGCTGACTTCTTGTGGTGAAAAGAACTTTAGACCCAGTTATTTGCATGGTATTCTTTGAAACTCCAACGGTTTCTAAATCAATTCCTTCCCAAATATCATCTAACAACAACAAAAATTTCCTGCTTTTTAAAACTTTGAATATATCAGTAGCTCTCCCGTATATTTCAGTTTCTTCTGTCCATGATACTCCGAGTTTCTTCCCGATTTGGTTCTGAATACTTTTTATGCTCAGATCCTTGGACACCACAACAAATATTACTAAATCGAATAGTTCTGTTTCAGCAAACTCATTGTTAACTTTATGGAGAAGAGTTGTCTTTCCAACTCCTCCCATTCCATATAAACCTACAAGTCGTACAAGATTTCCCTTGGAAACTAGTGACTCCAATACCTCATTAAATTTTGTATCCATGCCCACTACTTCAACGGTGGGAATCTGTCGAAAAGGATCCGGTTTACATCTGTAGCTGACATCCTGGAAATCTCCTTCCCTCAACAAACTCTCCACAGCAATCTGCTTGCGGATTACTAATTTTCCAAGTCCGTAAGCACTCCAACAGTTTTTTCGACCCCAACAACGAAAATAGCCTCTTCCGTCGTTCCTGATAGCTTCGTTGTCGTCCAAGATCTTTTGCACTTTTGTCTCTAAGGCTTGTACCCTTTGGAGCCAATCACTAACCACATTTGTGCGCTTTTCTGGCTCAATCAGGTTCGATTCTGCCATCTCAATTCTTGTATTCACTTCATCTCTTTTACATCTCAATGAATTAAATGAAATCTCCAAGCTATTAAGATTCTGTTTGAGTTCACGAACGTAAGTTATACTATGAGCAGAACAAGACCATAGGCGAGAGAATATGTCGAGGACTGGGCTCACAATTTCCATTACAGACTACAAGAGAAGTATGTGCAGGAATAAACAGAAGGTAGAGAAAGTTTAGATAAGTGATCACCATCTTCTAAACATCCATACTATATAAGGTAATTACTAATTGCGATACAACTAGTTTCTTAATTTTTTTTATGGACATTTACCGAATTAATTACGCCCTAGAGCGGGAATTTACCTAAAAATGTGACTGAAATGTGCATTTCTTCCAAAAGTATGACTAATTTGAAAATTCTTCTAAAAGTGTGGTCATGACCGGTCAACCGACATATATGCCTTAGTCTTTTACAAAAATATAGGATTTTATCCTCAGATGTGTACATATCGACAACATATGTGTACACATCGGGTAAGGATGTGTAGACACCCCTTCATGAATGTGTACATATGAACACACTGATACCCCACCATTTTTTTACTGATGTGTGGATATTATATGTAGACATCCAGAATCTATGTTTCGAAGTCTAGACATCTTGATACTATCCGTAAAATATGTGGACATCAGGCTATAAATATGTGGACATCAACTATAATATGTGGACATCAGTTATGAATATGTGGACATCAAGCTATCCATGTGTAGATATCGGGCTATAAAGGGTAACTTTGGGTATTAGGTAAAGTCAATCACACTTTTGGAAGATATTGGAAATCAGTCACACTTTTGGAAGAAATACACATTTCGTTCACAGTTTTTGTGTATTTCCTCCCCCAGAGTTCCCATTGAATGTACAGTTGCGCACTCAAATCTTTGCTGGTTCATATATAGTAGCACGGATGGCAGTTAATCTGACTAAGCTAAAAGCTATTATTTTCCCCAAGTTGTCTCCTAAATGGTTGAAGTCAAATCGAATTAGGTACGTAGTGGTTGAGACTCAAGTCTATGTCGTGCTGAGCAGACTCGGCAGAGCAGAGCCAACTCTTCTAATTAGCTTAGAACTAATTCCCCAAAATAAAAACAACTGTTTTTATGGAGTACGTTATAACGTTACGTGTCTATCTCTTTTTTACTTGATACTTAACAAACAAAAATTCTTAGTGAATCATGTGATTAAGGCTTAGTTTGGTATTGTTACAGCTTTTGTAGAAGCATTTTTCTACTGTGTGTTGCTGCGTTGTGCTGCGAAAAAAAAAAAACAATTAGCCATTTGGTAAAAAAAAAAAAAATTAAAGTTAAAGCTGATTAAAAACACAATCAAAGTGTGTTTGGTAAAATATGAGATTCAACCATTGTTGTTGTAGCAAATGACAAAAACAGACATATCTCTGAAAACAATTTTATCCAATTTTATTAGGGTTAAAAATCATTAATTTTTTATTATTAAATATAAATATATATAATATTAAATTTACTTATTATTATGATTGTTAAACAAAATTATTTTACTTAGTCATTTATATATATATATATATATATATATATATATTTTCAAACAAAAAGTCAAACTAAAATAAAATAATTATTTTTATTATTGACAAATTAAATGAAATGGTATATAAAATAGTTTGAAAATAAAAAGTAGTAATATTTAAAGATTATCAATTTTCTCATGTTTTTTCTCTCTTCTCCGGCGAATCATTCCGGTGATTGGAAACTCATTCCAATCACGGATTCATCATGTATTCACCCTGCAGTTTTTGTGCTTTGATTTTTCATTCATTTTCCTTAACACGTTTTCCTCATTTTTGCGTTGTTTTCCTTCTTTTTCTTAGCTGCGGTTTGTATCTAATTAGGGTTCTAGTCGTTTTTTTTTCCTTTAGGGTTTTAATTTTTCCTTCATGCCGAGAACCACTAGGAATTCCTCTCGCGCTTCTTTGTGCACAACTTCACACCAGCTCCCACATCCTCCATGATTACCACGGATTCATCTCCTTCGTCAGTTGCAGTCTCCGACAACATTTGTCATTGCCCTTTCAAAAATCTTCATGGATGCCCTGATGGAGTTCAGGGAAGAGGTTACGTCAAAGGGTCTTACCTTAAACACCTTCATGACAAACATCTCTTCTCGGAAGATAGCAAGAAATGTGTCCGTGATTTACTAGCCAAGGATTTGAATGTTTATCGTGACTTGGAGAAGGTTCTTTGTACCCTTTGAATGTGGTATTGCAGCAAGTGTTCGTACCTTCATGCTTGGACGAAATCCTGTAAAGGACGAGAGGGGATTGCACATATTTCATCTTAGGGACTTTTAATAGGTTTGAGGTGGACTTTTTGATTCATGGGTTGGATAGGCCGAAGAAGGTACAGGTTGTGTTGCCGGATGTGAGTTTGGAAATTGATAGTGTTGTGGTTGATGCAGGTTCATGAGGGAATGGTAGTGTGGTTGTAGAATCGCTTTCTAATGACTTGCTTAATGTTGTGCTTCAAAGACAACTTCCTACTGTCACTTGCATCCCTCACAAGTGCAGGATCGCATTTTCGATGGCTCTCAAGGCATGCCTTGATAGGATTATAGCTAATCCGGGCACTCTGGAAGGTTGGCTTCGACTTTTCTTTCTCTCTATTTACACTATGTCATTATATCAACCGAAGAGTTTTGTGGAAAAGAAGTCTGGTAACCGTAAGCGTTTGCAAGTGGCAGCTATTCTGCATGCGCTTAATGTATGGAAGGAACCAAATGGTTGCTTTACTTTGGTTAGCAAACTGTTACAACAGCCGGTTAGGCGGGGCTCTAAGAAATTTGACGAGAATAAAAGTGACGAGAAACAACATGAGAGGACATCTAACATTATTGCCTGCTAGAAGAAGATCAACTCAGGGAACTTTCCAGCGGCCATTCGAGTTTTGTCTTCGTCAGGTGTCGCACCTTTTGAGGAGAAGATGTATCTTGACATGTTAGAAAAACATCTGTTAGCCTCCCCTCCTGATGTTACCATAGACGATATCATTGCGGATCCCATTATGGTGGATTCCAAGGAAGTTTTGGGAGCTATTAAAAGCTTCCCTAAAGGTACGTCGTGTGGTCGTGATGGTCTATGGGCGCAACACTTGGTTGATGTTCTTAGTGGAGCGGCGGAAGCAATTGCGGATGACTTACTTGTATCTATGTTTGGGGTTGTCAACCTTTGGTTGACTGGGACATTCCCTAGTGATTTGGAAGAATACATAGCTAGTGCCCCGCTGACTCCTTTTCTTAAGCCGGGAGGTAGTCTTAGGCCTATTGCAGTCGGTACAGTTTGGCAAAGATTATTTTCTAAGGTGGTTTCCTTTGCTGTTGGAAAAGACATGACTTCTTATTTAGGAGATTACCAATTCGGTGTTGGTGTTCCTGTGGGAGGTGGAGGTATTTTACACGCTGTAAATCGCCTTTTAGAAAATGAAGGGTTATTCAGATAATATGTCAATGTTGCTCATTGACTTTTCCAATGCTTTCAACATGGTAAGCTGATCTCAGCTCATCAAGGAAGTCCGCCTTCATTGTCCAGGCATTTCTCGCTGGGTAGAATTTTGTTACTTACGCCCGGCTAAGCTTTATTATACCCAATATATTTTGTCTTCTTCCCTTGGTGTGCAACAAGGTGATCCCCTCGGTCCCTTATTATCTGCATTGACACTTCACCCCTTAGTGAAGACCATTGCTTCACGATGCAAACTCGACTTGCACGCTTGGTACCTTGGTGATGGTACAATAGTTGGGGACACTTTAGAGGTAGCTAAAGCTTTGCGTATAATCGAAACTGAAGGACCAGGAATAGGGTTGCATCTCAATATAAAGAAAATGGAAGTCTTCTGGCCTTCACTTAATCCCAGGAGCACAATGGATGGTGTTTTCCCTCCGGATATTGGTAGCCCTTCTAAGTGTGTTAAACTTTTGGGTGGTCCAGTGAGTTTAGACATGGACTTCATTAGAGACATGTTGTTGGATTGGGTACACAAAATCGTTCAACTAATGGACGCAATCAAAAAACTCAAAGATCCCTAAAGTGAGATGCTTTTACTTCGCAGCTGTACTGGTGTGTCTAGACTTTATTTTTCCATGCGAACTACAAATCCTGCTGCACTACCACCTGCCACCTGATTAGACTTTAGATGACAAGATCTTTCAGTACTTGAGCCTTCTGATTACTGGGGATGGTGTGGGTTTTGGTACTTTACAGAAGAGATTAGCTACCTTACCTATTAAGGATGGTGGACTTGGCATATATACCATGGTTGATACTCGTGCTTACTATTTTCTTGCGTCTCAAAGCCAGACTACTTTAGTATAGAAAGTGATTCTTGGTGATTTATTCTCAACGGACAAAGGTTCAGCCTATCAGTTGGCTCTTCAGACCTTCACCCAGGTATGTGGATTACCGTCTACTTACAGTGTCGATGATACTGCCCCCCCCCCCCCTTCCATGCATTCGCTGGCAGTAGTTTACTTTGATGCAGTTAAGAAGCAAATCCCAGACCAATTTTATTTGTCTGTTAGAGATTACATCCTTTAGCAATGTAACCGTATCAAACATGCTCAAGACTATATTTTGGCGGTACCCATTAGTGGGCTTAATCAGTGCCTCGGGCCTGGACAATTTAAAGATGTGCTTTGCTACCGTCTGGGTATTCCTTTGTTTGTTGAGAATAGTTTATGCCCAATTTGTAACAAATCTATGGACATTTATGGTGATCATGCGCTTCATTGTGCTAAATATATAGGATATAAGTTTCGGCACGATGTTTTCATTGACATTTGTTACAAAGCTAATGTACCATAGCGCGAGGAGGTTTCTCTTGGCCTTCAGTCGAATGATGGCAAGGATCTAAAACCTGCTGATATCCTTGTTCTTAATTGGGAAAATGGGCAAGATGTTTGTATGGATGTTACAGGTGTCTCTCCATTCACTGGTGATGGTATACTCTCCTTTGTTCCTGGTAAGGCAATTTCTGGTGCGATTTCACGTAAACATACCAAATACTTGGACAAGTGTGCTGCACATGGGTATGGCTTGGGTGTTCTAGCTTTCTCTACCTTGGGGGAACTCGGTGAGGACACTTTGGGTTTTTTCAAGCGTCTTAGGAATTGTTTGGTTAGCAATGACACTAGTAGCGGCTTAGGTAGTTTCATTTTTTATCTTTTAGCCGTTGCAATTCAAAGAGGAATTGGAGCCCAGCTTGTTGCTAGGTTGCCAACCAAAGCTCTGTGTAATTTTTCTTAATTTGGATGTATTTTTTAAAGAACAAAATAAAAAATTGATTGTATATAAATTTAAGGGTAACTTTTGTCATTTATAAAATTAAATAGGGATAAAAAAGATAAATCAGACATTAAATTTAGGTGAGACCAAAGCTTATGTTTTTGTAGATTTTAATAGCTCCTCCACCCCAGCTTTTGAAAATTGAGGAATTTTGGAAGTGCTTTAGATAAAAAGCGCTTTGATTGTTTTTTTACCAAATACTAGTTTCAAAAATTATTGACATATATAGGTTTTGAAAGTGCTTTTGTAAAAAAAAAACATTACCAAACCCAGCCTAAACCATACGAAAACCGCTTACACACAGCAAAACTCATGAAATGAGCCCCTGTTTTCCCTGACTATTGGACCCACCTGTTGTGTTGTATACGGTTTTGGTGTGGTTCAAAGAAATGGTGTGCAGAACCAATAATTAAAAAATTCAGATAGTCTTCCCAGGAAAGACTGGGTGGACTCGTCATTTATTGATATGTTGAATGTTAACACAAACGTCATTTAAAAATCTTTGAAAATAAATAAATTATATTTTATAACATATTGCTCAAAAGAAAATAAATATAATCTTATATTATATTAATTATTAATTAATTAATTTAATACTAATATAAAGAAAAGAGGTATTTTGATTGGTCACAAAAAGATAAAATAGCCTGGTATAATCTTGATATTATTAATATGACCTTCAATATCGACTATCACTTCACATATATTTAAGGGTAAAAACAAACAAACATTAAATTAATATTTACATATTCTACTTTACATATTTAGATATTCACAGAAATGTCATTATTTAACAAATATATCGAAATTCTTTAAAACTTGATAGCTTTTAAAACCTGGCGAGATTGGGGTATACCCATTTTGTTCCCATCTAAGGTAGTGTTCTAAGGGGTGTCTAAAAGATGCTAAAAGACCAAATTACCCTTGCTATTAATACCCTGTGTCAACTGATCACCCAAATAATTTTCAAAATCTATTTTCAAAACTCTAACCCAATGTGATGATATCAAAAGTCAAAACGAAACTAAAAATAAATAAATTGTGGCTACAACATTTGAGATTGGATATGATTTTGTACCCAATCTCAAACCGAGTACAAATTTATACGCGGTTTGAGATTGGGTACAAAATCATAACCAATCTCAAATCTCGTATGACTCCACATTTTTATCAAAAGTCCGCAGGGTCTATTTTGTCGACCTTGCCGACTAGTATTAGTCCTTATCTTCCTAGGTTGAATATCTTGACGACTTTTCGTCTCTGAAATTAGCATTTACAGGGTCGTCATGGTATTCATCCTTATACCTTGGCGGCCATAGTTTAGTCGGCAGGTTATTGAATTAATACCTTGCCGAATAATCATGCATTTGTAACACCTTTCTCTGTATGTTAAAAATCTTATAGTCGGAAAAGTATTTTTTTGTCGACCTTTCCGACTATAATTAGTCGGAAAGGTAAGAAATCAATAAGATGCCGACTAGTGAAGCATTTACAACAGTCTCTGGTGTGTCAAAAATAATAAAATCGGCATTGTTATTTAGAAATAAGCATGCCGGCTAAAGTTAGTCGACATCTTCTTCATTCGTCGACCTTGACGACTTTTCATAATTTCAGAACTGAAAGTGTCGATTTTTTCTTTAATTTTGAGTATAATTTCATACAACAACTTTGCAATCCCCTTTTTAGAAGTGTTCGGGTAGTGTGCTTTCATTTTCGTTGCAAAAGATATTCTCAAAACAAAAAAATTTCATCAAAAATCTTCCCACATAAGTTCAATCAAAAACAAAATTTCATAACTTAAATTCATAATTTGTAATCTACTCAATTCATTAACCTAATCATATTTTTTTAGTATTAATTAAACAAGGGTAGATTAGCCATTTATAAAATACATGGTTAAGGAATATCCTGTTTTAGTTCAAAATAACCTAGGTTTTGTCTCATTAGGTATACCCCAAATGATATATTTGGAAAGCTCTTTGAATTACTTACGTATTGAGTATAAATAAGAAAAAATTATATTTTATTTTATGATAAAAATATCATTTTTATCAAAAAAAAGTAAAATTCAAGCTGACTGGTTATAATAAAGAAAAGTCTGATTTTTGGTTGGTCACAAAAATACAAAATATTTGGTAGAACCATGATTTTATTAATATGACCTTCAAACAATTCAACAACCCTATATCATTAAAAAAGACAACGTGACACTGTTATTGTCAAGTAACTGGTCAATTCAGGAAATTCAAGCCCAATTCATTTGTCCATCGACTATTGTCAATATTCAGACGTCATTATTTTTTTCCATGTTGTTCTATAATTATTACAAGATAAAATGCATAGTGGAGAAATCCAATCCATCGAATTATAGTTTTAGGTTGTAAAATTGGCAATCCGTTGAATATCGGCTCCAACCAACTTGAATATCGGCTTCAACCAACTTGATTCTGATGAATTTCGAAATATGATCAGTGGTATTGTCACCCAACAATTTTATCATTGAGGGAGATTAATCTAACTAAGCTAAAACGAAATAATAATCAAAACACAAAAACCAGGGAAAAACATAGTTACAAATGGAGATATTGTTGAATTTACAAATGGAGATATTAGTGAATTTAGGGTTAATTAGTATTTGGGTCGTAAGTTTTGGTATGTCTTTGAGTTTGGGTCGTAAGTTTGTCCGTTTTTGAGTTTGGGTCGTTGACCCCGTTAGTCAACGACGTCACTAGTCAAACTGTTAGTCAAAGTTAACTTCAGTTAGCCAATGTATTTACCCAGTTTGTCGAGGCTCTCCAGACCTCGTTAGAAGTCGGAATTAAGAGTTTGACCCCATCTTAGAAAGACGAAATAATCACCTTCCAAACGCACTTTAAAAATCTAGATTCAGAGTTCAAATGGTCAATCAAAAGTATGCGCAAACTAGGTCACAAAACTGCGTAGCTACAGATTTCAGCTCAGGCCAGCTAGTTTCCGGGGAACAGATCTCCTAAACGATAAATCCGATTGCTAAGACCTTTTAACTCATTAAATACAAGACATAGAGGAACGTTTTTCGTTAAGAAAGTGTCGCCTAAATCCCTACCTATTGGTGCCAGTTTCGCAGACAACAAGGGGCAGAAAACTCTCGGAAAAACTTACGACCCAAACTCAAAGACATACCAAAACTTACGACCCAAATACTAATTAACCCGTGAATTTAACATAGAAGATACATTTTGATACTAGCATTCATCTATACACTTCTCGGCTTCTGTTTACTAAAATATTTGGAACAATATATTTGTGCATGTGGTTGGTTGGACGAATTTTGGGAGACTCCGACGGATACTTCACATTTACTTGTTCTGCTACGTTTCAAGCTGAATATCGAGACTGGCAAGTCATAGTCTTCGTTTAGTTTATAGTGAGCTAGATTGTTGTTGTGAAGTTGACGGCAGTGAAATAGTCAAATGAAGTAGGCGATCCACGTCCTCGTTAACGCATCTTAATTTACTTTTTTTTAAGGGGCTTAATAACGCATCTTAAGACATCATCATAAACATAGTGATGATTATATTATGATTTTTTTGTGGAAAAAAAAATGTTTGGATTTACGTGTATATTTGTCTGTATACAAATCTTATATTAGGTAGACAAAGAAAAAAAAATAAAAAACTTATATTAGAAATTAAGAATATATTAAATGTAATTGTGTGGAAGTTACTTCAGTTTTTTGCGTAGAGGCAGTTTCTGGCCTGTTTTAAGGGATGTTGATTTATTGTCCCAGTTTTGAGTAGATTATCATTATATGACAACGTCAAATTTAGTCATAATCATTGACAGGGCGAATATAGAGACTGGCAGGTCATTGTCTTCGTTCAGTCTTTAGTGCTCTAGGTTTTGTCTACGAAGTTGACTGCAGTGAAATAGTCATTAGCCCATTTTCAACATCATCGTAAACATAGTGACGTCGATGACTTCATTATACGATTTTTTTTTACTAAAATTCTTTTACTTTTTATAGGGTTATTTAACGAATGGTACCCAGCAAATGATCATCACTTAGTTTTGGTACTTAATATTTGAAATATTAAAAGTTGGTACCTAAGACTGATGTCGACTGTTAAGTCAAACAGTTGACTAAACTATCTGTTACCAAAGTAACTAAATTAATTAATAAATGTTATTTACTTAGCGTGGTTAAGCTGCCGTTAGCAACGTGGATTTTCAAAAAACGTGTTTAATTAATTAATAAACAATTTGATCTTATGGTTACGAATATATTGATCCAACGTCTTTTAATTGACTTTGAGTTGGTGGTGTTCTGTTCGTTCAAGACTTCCGTCGAACAACTTCTGTACGTCATTCTGTTAATGACGGTTTCAATTTTCTGCCGTATTTGTAACCCATTGTCTATCTTCTTCTACCTGCAAATTCAGTTGTAATAAGAACCCAAGTTTCATAGTCATACAGGACAATAAAAAATTCAAGAATCTTCTTTAACTGTTCTTTAATTATTTCATCATCTTCGGTTTAAATTTTCCCAATGTTCTCTTTTTGTCTTCAATTGCCTCTTGACAGTCAATATCTTTTTTAGGTACCGACCTTTGATATTGTAAATGTTGGGTACCAAGTCCATAAAACGCTATGCAACCATATTTTGGTTCATGCATTTACTAATTTAGTTATGCAACCACTAAAATGATATATACGCCTAAAAAAATAACATCACAAAAAATAAAAGATGCATAACGAATTATGCAATAATTTTCTCGACTGTATAATAAGTTATGCATCCATTGTTTTGGTTAATTTCAGTGCTTACAAAAAAAAGTTGATGCATAATGCGTTATGCAACCATATTTTTGGATGCATATCAAGTTATGCACCAATTTTTTTTTTCTGTGCTTACAAATAAAATGGTTGCATAATGTCTTATGCATCCCTTTTCACGACTGCATAACATGTTATGAAGATATTATTGTAGGTGCATGACAAGTTATATAGTCTTTTTTTGTTGTTGGTTTCGATACTAAAAAAAAGTTGATGCATAACGTGTTATGCAACCATTTTATGGACTGCATAACAAGTTATGCAACAACTTTTGTAGATGTGTAACAGGTTATGCAGTCATTTTCATAATTGCATAACAAATTATCCAACCAATATGACCGACACCAACACCAATACACCCGTAGCTTCCCAACCAACAACACCAACTCGACTGAACTCGTATGAATCTTTGTTTCCTTAGCTCGGCTTAACCCATATGAATCTCGACCAGCAACCAATCTCAAAGACTAAAACCAATTCGATTCATGCAAATCTGAAACCCCGTCAGCTTGTCTTCTCGAATTTCAGCTCCAACCTCTCTTATAAACCTTTGAATAATACCCACTGCAAGCTATAAACTGTAATTCAAACCAATATACTCAGCTTCACCAGTTTATAACTTGATTACATATTCATATCAAGTCACGGCACCTACATCTTCATAGACAATTGCATTCCATGTAATCAACATCATCAACGTCAGCATCTTTAACTTCTCGACATTGTAACTCCCCATTACTTGTAATTACACCAGTGCCTTCAGTTCCATTACCACTGCCATCTTCTCTAAAGACTAGAAACGAGTAATTTATGTTGCGCACTGATGTATAGAAGCTAGAAGTAATACTACATTTCACTATCCAGCAAAAAATATACACCATTCAGAGAAGACCACTACTACAGTTGTAAAGCTCAATTAAACAAGTGAAAACAGGTACGCATAGCTGGATAATTCAAGTTCATATGTTATGACTTGCGAATTCGGAAATTGTTGTAAAAAAACAAAAAAAAAACTTGTTGGAGAACTACAGTTAGTATCTCTGCATCAACCCGACTAATCTCACTTTGAATCTATTGAATAAGTGGCTTCACTCCAAGTAAAGATGCTTCTGCATTAGACAAAATTTTCCAAAACTTCAACCCAATTGAAAATAATTGTAAGTTAAAACTCCAATGAAGCAAATGCTCACGATTGCTAAAGGGGGGACCGGAATTAGCAGGAGTACCGTTTGAGTAATTCGACGGCCAGGATCGGATGTAACTTTTTTTAATTAGCAGGAGTACCGTTTGAGTAATTCGACGGCCAGGATCAGATATAACTTTTTTTTCTCATATGAAACGGTACCCCTCCCCCCAGCAATCATGCAAATGCTGAGCAGTATATCACATAATCCCGGTAACAAACTAATCACAAACATCATTTCAAGTACTGAAAACATGTCCAAGCACATGCAAAAAATAAATAAATCATAATAACCAAAAACTAAACTTCGAATTGAATTGAAAGAAATTAGAATCAATAATAACCTATAGGGAACATCTGGTTTATGTACTCTAGAGCACCTGACTTATCCATGGAGTTTCGTAAAACCTAGAATCATATTCTTACTTGATTTCAGGTAAAATAAAAAATTACCTGAAATCCTCATATCCAGTATCCAAATTCCATTGCAAAATCCTCGAACCCTCTTTAGAGATTCAACATGTTCTGATCTCTGTATTACAAAATTACACTCCAACTCCATTTATTTAACCTAGAATAACCCATAAAACCCTACCTTATCAATCGAAAACGAGTTGGGAGATATTCTAATTGAACGAATTCAGAGCAATTTTAGTTAAACGATGAAATAAAAAAAGAAAACGATGAAAGATCCCGATCTCTCTGTTGCAGAGAGAAAATTTAATCAAACATTCACTTTCTAAATATCTCATCTCTCTAAGGAAAGTGTATCTTCATAATATTCATTGCACTTTTGTCCAATAAGGGTAATATGGTTATTTTCACAGTCTGTAAGAATTACTTTACTTATATCTGATAAGGGTAGTATGGTCATTTTCAAAGTCTCCATAATATTTGTTTCACTTTTGTCCAATAAGGGTAATATGGACATTTTAACAGTCTATAAGAATTACATTACTTATTTATGATAAGGGTAGTATGGTCATTTTCATAGTCTTCATAATATTTATTGCACTTTTGTCCAATAAGGGTAATATGGTCATTTTCACAGTCTTTAAGAATTACTTTACTTATATCTGATAAGGGTAGTATGGTCATTTTCAAAGTCTCCATAATATTTGTTGCACTTTTTTCCAATAAGGGTAATATGGTCATTTTCACATATTTCGATAAGGGTAAATTCATTTTAGTCTCCATTATTTTTATGATAAGGGTAGTATGGTTATTTTCACTATAAGAATTACTTTACTTATTTCTGATAAGAGTAGTATGGTCATTTTCATAGTCTATATAATATTTATTGCACTTTTGTCCAATAAGGGTAATATGGTCATTTTCACAGTCTTTAAGAATTACTTTACTTATATCTGATAAGGGTAGTATGGTCATTTTCACCGTCTCTATAATATTTGTTGCACTTTTGTCCAATAAGGGTAATATGGTCATTTTCACAGTCTGTAAGAATTACTTTACTTATTTCTGATTATAGTAGTATGGTCATTTTCACAGTCTTCATAATATTTATTGCACTTTTGTCCAATAAGGGTAATATGGTCATTTTCACAGTCTGTAAGAATTACTTTACTTATTTAGTATGGATTATTTGTTGCACTTTTTTCCAATAAGGGTAATATGGTATGGTCATTTTCACGGTCTTCATAATATTTATTGCACTTTTGTCAATAAGGGTAATATCAGTTTGTAAGAATTACCATAATATTTATTGCACTTTTGTCCAATAAGGGTAATATGGTCATTTTCACAGTCTGTAAGATTTACTTTACTTATATCTGATAAGGGTAATATGGTCATTTTCACAGTCTCCATAATATGTATTGCACTTATTTCTAATAAGTGTAATATGGTCATTTTCAAAGTGTGCAATATTTAGTTTGGTTATTTTCAATAAGGGTAGTCTGGTCATTTTCACAGTTTCAATAATATTTATTCCACTTATTTCCAACAAGGGTAATATAATCATTTTCACAGTCTATAATATTTTCTGTACTCATTTTCGATAAGGGTAGTCTGGTCATTCTCACAGTCTCCATAACATTTATTGCATTTTTTTCCAATAAGGGTAATATGGTCATTTCACAGTATGTAATATTTACTTTATTGATTTTCAATAAGGGTAGTTTGGTCATTTTCACAGTCTCCATAATATTTATTGCACTATGTCTAATAAGGGTAATATGGTCATTTTCTCAGCCTGTAATATTTACTTTACTTATTACACTTAATTGGGTAGTTTGGTTATTTTCACAGTCTCCATAATATTTATTGCACTTATTTCCAGTAAGGGTAATATGGTCTTTTTTAAAGTGTGTAATATTTTTACTTTATTTATTTTCGATAAGGGTAGTCTGGTCATTTTCACAGTCTACATAAAAATTATTGCAGTTGTTTCCAATAAGGGTAATATGGTCATTTCCACAATTTCGTAATATTTACTTCTTTTTTTTTCAATAAGGGTATTCGGGTCATTTTCACAGTTGTTGACACCCCAATTTCGCACCCTCCATGGGAAATATCAGTCCTATACTTCAAATCTAAATACAAGAGAAATTTTTTGTGAAGCAATTAAGGATTTCCATATCCTTTAAATCGAGCCCACAAGCTCTACCCAATCAAGCCCACAAACACGGCTCCTACCCATTTCATTATCCTTCCAAACCTGGGAATTCTTGCTATCATGTTAAAGAGGAGGAAAATATAAAGTCAATGGTGAAAGAACGGAGTCATTTGGAGTTCGTATGCAAAAGTTATGAGCAAAACGAGAACTCAGAAGAAGTTGTAGTCAAGTTTAAAGCAACCACTAGAGGGAGTCAGGTCTTTTACAATAGGGGGGTGCCAAAACACAAACAATACTAAAGGCACCTGCTTTATTACTAGAGGCACCCAATTTATTACAAAAGGCATCTTATTTATTAATAAGGGCACTTCTTCTTCTTCCTCATGAAGAACATGAAGAACATGGGTGTTCTTAATGGTGGTCATCATGATGATCACGATGATGATGGATTTTGATCGATAATGATTTTCGATTTTGAATACATCACTAGGTTCTTAGGGATGATATGGAGCTTGGGTAGGAGACTAATTTCACATCGATCATGTTCTTGATGTGGTGAACAGTAACACTGGCATAAATAGTAACACCGGTGAACAGTAGCGGTACTTTGAATAGTAACAGTACCGTGAACAGTGCCAAACGGACCCACATGTCATAATCAGATTTTTAATTGTCGCATACAATTGAAAAGCAGCGAAGGAAAATGAAAAAGAAGAAAAAGAAGGAAGAAAAGGACGAAGGCGGCTGCATGCGAAGGAAAAAAGGACGATTTACAGCCTTTATTTTCAACAAAGCTGCCCGAAATTGGCGGAGAGTTGAAGATTTTTTCCCTATAAATAGAGATCGAATTTCTCATTCAAAAACAACGAAAAACAAAGAGGAGGACGACGAGTACTTCCTTTAATTCTTCCTTTACTTCAATAGAGGAACAAAGAATAGGTTTCCACCCAAACCACACAACACAAGGTTTCCACCCAAACCACAATCCAAAAAATCTAGGTTTCCACCCAAACCAAGAAGAATTCGCTTCTTTTTTCCACCCTTAATCCCAATCTATCCTTATCCGCCCTTAATCCATTTCCTTCATCATTTTTTATCCTCCACAAGCGAGAGACTCTCTCGTAACTCACTCTCTCCTCTCCTCTCAACTCTAAACTCTCATCTCCTCTCTGTCTCTGCATGAAGAATCTCTAAAATTTCTTCATGTTGTCTATGAATAAATCCAAAGGAGATAGATGGATTAAGTCAAGAAGATGATGAGTCTATAGATTTGATTTTGTTAGGATTTTTGATTGAAAAAGAAAGATGATTCGTAAGAATCGGGGATAGGGTTTTGAGAGAGTTGATATTGTGACGAAGTTTACAATATTAGGATCAAGAGAAGAATAGTTGAATCAGGAATTTAGAAAATACGGAGATTGAAGAATACGAATTCAATTGAGAAGTTAGGGTTTTGTGGATAGGAATTAGGGTCTCGATTTGGTGATGATTAAGAAGAAATTAGTGGATGGGTTTTGAAGATTATAACATGAAGAAGATGATGGTCATGCCAATTTGAGAGTTCGGTTACATAGAAGAAGAATTTGGAAAATTTAAAGAATTAGGGTTTCATAAGAGCAGTTATGCGATGATGTAGAAGACTAAATCGAAGTTCTAGAAGAATGATTGAGTTGAGTTTAATCTAAATTAGCTAGATTATGAGCCTGAGTTCGATAGTTAGGGTTTTATTCATGCTAGTGATTATGGTGAAGATTTGTTGGGAATTGGCTGTGATGGTGATGGATTGAGTTGAGATGGTGATGTATGGTTGAGTCAAATCAGAATAAAGAAGGGGTTGATTTCAATTATTTGGCATAAGCTGTTTTGAGGTAATTTCTTTGTTAAGTTAATTTAAAATAATTATTCCATTCCATTTTTGAGTTTGTTGAATGATAGTAAAGATTGAGGGTGATGGTTATGGCTTGAAATTATGATAGTAGTTTGGGTTATTGAAATATCAAAGTGTAAGTTGTAACTAGAGCGTCTCAATATCTACTACCTTGGTCTAATAAAGTAGTTTTACAAGAAATCAGTGATCAAATTGGATATTAATTAGGTTTTGTTAATGATTGTTTTTTAATTTTTTTGTAGGAAGCTTTGTTGTGGTTGAGGAAAGAGGTAGAGAGGAAGCTATTGAGTCTAGTTGTAAGGTAGCTTGTATTGTTTCACAAGTTCTTCTACTACAGAAGTTTTCATAATGGTATTTCTTTGAAGTTATTCAATTACAGAGCAAGGTTAACTAGTTGGCTCATTTAATAGCACTCAACAGATTTTTCTATGGAGAGTTAGTGATTGATTTCCATGATGAGTTAGAACTGCGATTAAATTTTGTTTTGGCATATTTCTGCTTCTAACTTCTATGTTGTGTATGTTGTATCTCATATTTCATGTATTAGAAAATTAGTGTGTATCAAATTTGATTCAATGACATTTGATTACAATTACTGGCTATGCAAAGCAGCGAATCGATGAACTTATTTGTTTTGAGAAGAGTGGATTGATACAAAGAGGTAGTTTTCCTTATTGGTCTTTCTTTATGTATTCCTAATATTTTTTATGTCTAACTCATCCATGGTGCATATTATCTCGCTTTCGTTTTTACGGGAGGAAGTTCTGGGATACAACACGACGATGTAGCTTAACTATGAGATCAGCAAGTTGCGGACAATAGAATTTTGGAAAAGAATTTGGGTAAGACACATATTGCTTCCTTAGGTTTCGTGTTCAATTTTTAGCACCAGGGTGTCCCCCTTAAAACAAACCAATTTGAAGGTTTCGATTCGATTGTTTATGTTATGATCTCCTTTTGTGATTTCGATGGTATGCATTACGATGTTTCTCTCATTTATATTTAGCATGTGTGCTCGGTTGAATTTTGTTCCATATTTGAAGGTTTATTATGATGTGATCGTGTTTTAATAGGAAAAATCAAGTGATGGCACTAAAGGGAAAAGGGATTGGTACAGAATATCTGCCATCGACTCAAGATTATGAGTTCAGGGAAAAGGTAACTTATTCGTCCATTTTTATATGAACAACATTAGAGAATAGAAAACTTAGTAGATCAAACTCAAAACATAGATATTATGTCCTGTGTATTATGATTTTGTCGTTATATTCATGGATCTCTGGAAAGCCGTCATTAAGCCTAGTAAGAGGTTCTTGTTGTTTTAAGTTACATCCGGACTGATATATTGCAACACAAGGGCTTATGTCAAAGCCCACAAAGCTGTATTCTAGATGTTTATTGAATCTAATTGCATATGACGAATGTATATTCTAGATGTAAAAAATGCCATCAACCAAACAAAACGATGAAACTCTTGTTTTATTTTTTTCGTTAATGCAGAGATAATGTATTCTATTTGATTTAATTTTTTTGCCAGCATACTCGGCAGTCCTTATTCCTAATTTTTCTTGTTCTATTTCCTCAAGGTCTAGCTATCACAACCCTTTCCTCTTTAAGGAACTACCTTCCTGCTACCTATATTGTTTTAACAGCTACAGTTGATCCTAAGTAAGTTCTTCCTTTATTCTTCCTGTCAGAGCTTCGACACTGGGTGTTTTAACATATCCAGATATGTCTGTGCAGATTATGAGGCTCGGATGTATTGAGAGAGGAGATTTAACTCTTGCTTGCAGAATTAAAATTCAGTTGACACTGAAACTCATGATAATCTTGATATTGGTATGGGATCTTATATGCTAGCACGAGTAAAATATGTTGTATTTTTTTCTATCTGTAGTTGAAATCCAGATTTTTCTGCAGGAATGTATCAAATTCGGGAGGCAAATCAAATGGTTGAGGAATTTATCCTTGCTGCTAATATTTCAGTTTCTTGAAAAAATATTGAAACACTTTCAAGTATTCTCGCTACTAATGTAATCGCTACGCTGTGTCCTTCATATGAATGTTTTGTTCTCCTCGTGAAAAGAGAAGTAGTTTATGCTTCAAACCTAATTTGAGGTCTTGCTTACATCGGGAAGTTTCCTAATAATGTGTCAACATACAATTGACGGCTAGTGATTATTGTTGCAGGCACCATCCGAGTCCTACCAAAGAGATGCTTGAACCTTTGTTGCATACTACATCTGCTCTTGTTCTGGGTTTGGATGTGTCTTCTTCAAAAACCCTGGTGATTCACTTGACCAGTGATTCCTTCATATTTGTGTAATTAATAGGTTAAAGATACATCTATTAACAACAAAATATGATGATAGATTAGAGTAATGTTACTACTTACTCTTAGATTTTTTGTGTCAATATATGTGTTGTCATATTTTTATGTGATGTATGAGTTATTTTAACACTCTTAAAGTTTTGCAGGAATCATTTCAAAGATAATTATGTCATGTCTTTGTTTGGGTCCCCATTCCCGCACCGACATGTGCATTTCAAATTCCCTTTGTTGTCCTTCAACATGATGTAGCTAATGCACTTTCGAAGCAGTGATTGTTTCGAATGTTCATGATCAAAAACTACTCTGAAAACGAAGGTAAACAAACTTCTTTTGAAAGTTTTCGTCTATAAGTAGTAAGATTATAATGCTAGACCTTGCAAACTAGAGAATTAGTTGATTGAACAATCATTTCGGTCACTAGTGTATATCCTTAGTGTTTGGATTTGCTTCTACATACATCTCCATTTAGTTCACTTATAGCAGAGTTTGTTGATTTTACATGGTTTCGACTTGTCTCTCAGATTATACAAAATCTATGGTTAGTATTTTATTTTTGACCTTAGTCTTTTGAAACATAAAATTGGTTATTTTGCGGGTATTTGGGCTCAAGTTAAAAAGCGATACTCTGTGATATTTTAGCGGCAGTTGAAATCTTTGTTGAGGAAATTGGTTAAGCAAGCGGAGTCTGGTGATACTTGGTGATATTTAGTCTTTCTTTCCCTGCTTTTTCAATGCCTCTATCGGTTTGACAAATGCTAGGTTACCCATCCATTTAGAAACATCAACATAGATCAAATATTTTATGTGGGTCACAACATACATAAGTTACTTGTGTACATTTGTATCATTTGAAGAATCCTATATTTTATAATAAAATTATCTAACGGTGATTCTCAACTACATTTGTATCTTTTTTGTTTTGCCATTGTAGTTTGTATATATGTTTGGATGTTGAATATGGGGAACTGGGTAATTGTAGGGGAATTTGGGGTAATGAATTTTGACTGGGTCAATAGAATGGGACTTGACCTTTTTTTTGAGGTTGCAAAAGATTAGCAACATCAAGGCTCTGTTGCTAAATTAGAACCAGAACCAATATAGTAGAAGAGAACCAACAGATGATGTCGGTTCGGGGATATGGTATTCTTGTAATTAGCAACATATTAGCAACAATATCCTTGTTGCTAATAAAAAATTTCGCAACGGCAACGGCTGTTATGAATGTCCGTTGCTGACCAAGATTCGCAACGAAGCTTATGCCGTTGCTAAAAATTGCGACACCGTGTTTAGCTTGGCAATGAAGTCCCGTTCATGACCTCGTTATTGTTTCTCAAATAGAAAATATTTCTTCTCATATGTTTCAAGTCTCCATGTATTGTGTCATTTAATCAAAGAGAAATCAAATTTTCTTCCTACACAATAGTTATCATTGTCTTGTGCATTTATAGTTCATTTTGAGAAAACTCAAAAAATAAGAAGATTAAATCAAGTATTGTCTTTAAGTTTTTAAAAGATTAGCATTAAATTGCTAGTACTTTAACTACTTTCAGCATACTTAACGGAAGCAAGCAATCGCCGTAAGAATCCTTTCAAATTTAAATATCATATTTCAATATATTAATTATCTATCTCTTCGGTAAATTATGTAGTCATACGGGAACGGAATGGTATTCCATTTCGTAGTAACACCGCGACTACTCGTTTGCGTTACATAAAAAATTATGTTTTATTATTAATTTTCTAAGTGGGATAAATCAAAGTGTGGGTATAAAGTGGAATTCCCTCCCACATTAGACCCCATTGTCAAAAAATAAGGTTGGCATTAATCCTATTTTTTATTGAGCTAATCTGCAGGTTAATTGTTTAATTTTGAAATTTCATTCAAATTTCTTCTCAAAAAAACCAAGGTTTCCACCCAAACCACCACAAAAGAAAAACCATCATAAAAGAAAGAAACCACATCTCCATAGTAGAAGTTCCACCCAACTTCTAACTATGTTTCTTTTCTAAATAGCTCATGCATAAAAACCTATTCTCAATAAACCATAAACATTTCCCCCTTTAATCATGAAGTAGAGGCCAATATTACGATTGGGCGGCTGATGGGTGTCTAACACATTCCCATCCCGTACTAGAATCTCCTTACCCAGACTCTCTGATAGCAGACCAAAGACATGAAAGTCATAACTGGTTTTGTTTTCCTCAAAAGAATTCAAACTAGTTAAAAGGGTCCTGACTCCCTTTAGTCAGGTGGCGACTTCAATACATCTCTTTTCCTTGCAGAGTTGCCCCCCCCCCCCCCCCTTACTAACAAACTAGTAAGAAATTATCTCTGCCAGACCCTGTACATTAAACATCCACGAACGGATGAGAACATGGACCTCGACCCATAACAATTATGGACAAAAGAATAGACTGGCACCTCGACCCGTGCATACCAACCCCCGATTTCTACAACAGTCTCCATAATTTTTATTGCACTTATTTCCAGTAAGTGTAATATGGTCATTTTCACGGTCTTCTGAATTTTTGTTGCACATATTCCGATAAGGGCAGTATGGTCATTTTCACATCGTTCGGAAGAAGCATAAATTTTTGTTGTTGTTATGTCGAGAAAATCGAGAGAAAAGGTTGGTATTTGTCCAAGTCAAATGTCCTACAAAGTCGTGACTTGTTGACTTGGTCTTGATCCTTTTTTCTAATATTAAGAAAAGAAAAAATAAAACAAAAATAAATATTGATATTTAGAAATTATATAAAATTGTTATTTTGTATAACTGTTGCGAAAGTTGTGACAACAAAAATTCTAAGAGTGATAAATTCTGGGTTGTTTTAGATGTGGTGAAATTTTTGGGTGGAAACATCATTTTATATTATAATTATGATTGTCTGGATAATTGTCAACAAATATAATTGTTACTAGTAAAAAAGTTAAATATTCAGATTCATTATCACGATTACAAAATTCAGTAACAGTTATAATTATTGCAGGACTTATCACATGAGTATCAGTGACTGAAAAATAAACTGTGACAGGTTACACTGTGAGAAAATCCTGGTTTTAGTGTAGTGTCTTGATCAACATTATCTGAGTTTACAATTGAATTCAAAATTAAACAAATAAATAAACTTACCGGTTGCAGCAATTAGGTAGTGCGTTAACTTCTTCTTCAACACGATCCAATACTTTTTAGTGATGAATCTAACAGGCAGAGAACTACTCAGATTAGAGAAATGAAAAACCTCTCATAGGCAGAGAAGAAGGTCGAGCGCGAAGTGAAAAAAATTTAGGTTTCACAAAGATAAGATGTTTATATATCAAATTCATACTTCCTATATTATCCCTAGTATTTCTATCAAATTTCTATTATGTCCTGCGGTGCAGGTGAATCTGCGGATTCATATATCCAACCGCAACCGTAACCGCACCGCGTGCGGATTTGAGAATGCAACCATGACCGGACCATAGACTCTTGCGGATTGGTTTTCAACCGCAATTTTACGGACGGTTGCGGGTGAAATCCGCGGTTACGGTTTTTCTGCACACCCCTGTGCAAAAGGGACTACTGTAAAAACTTGAAAGAACTGCACTATAAGAGAAACTATACTAGTTAAAGTTCTCATATTCGAGTCATAAAACCTAAGATCAAAACCGATCTATCTAGTTAATAACAAAAAGAAACCATTGTACAAGAGATAAAAAAGAAACATGCTAACTGACAGTCATGGCTGTCTTAGGGGGAAGGCGAGCTAGGCGGTCGCCTAGGGCCCCAAATTGTTGGGAGCCCAAAAAAAAATTGTTTACAAGTAAATTACTAACAGTCGATAAGTGTCACTAACTGATTTTGTCACATTTACAAATATAACAGGTAGTTGTTACAATTATAATTGTTAAAAACTGTTTTGTAACAGCTAAAAACAACTCTAAGTATCTGTTAGTTATATTTTGGGATGTTTTATGCCAAATTAGAAGTATACAACCCGAGATCTAACCTACAAGACTGGGAACAAAAAAAAATCAACGGCCTTCGGCCGCCAAGCTAAATCCAAATTATCGCTTTTAGTATATGCAAACTTATCTCCAAAATTTCTTAAGTTCTTGAGTTAATAACGTATAGAAAGGCCTCAAAATTTAAGTTCGCCTAGAGCACTCTCAAACTGTAAGACGGATCTGATAGTTGCATAAAAATTTGTCCAAACCATTAATTACGGACACAAAGAAGTGCTATGTATAGTGACATTAATTACGGACACAAATAAGGCCTCACATTGCCACTTGATTGAGTTTGGTTTGCCTTTATAAATAATTGATGGTGTTCTGGTTGTCACCTTCAATGGCCAAATTAGTCAGATTTTTTGTAGCTGCCCATGTTGTTGTCTATAGCAGAGATGTAGCTTCAACTTCTTCTGCAGATTCTGACCTGTAAATGCCCATTGCTGCACCTTTGAAAGTTCTTGTCCAATTGCGCAAGACAAAACCAAAACCTGCATTAGTGTTTGCAGATAACCATGAGGCATCACAGTTTAATTTATAGAAATTAGTAGCAGGGAAAGTCCAACAGATTTGAACATAAGTTTTAGTGATGCTCTGTGATGTTCCTAGCAATTGTGTAGGATGCCAATAGTTATAGTGTCTTGTAATATCTATAGCCAGCTGATTTGGGTTTCTATTTTTGTTTTCAAAAACTCTAAGACAACGTTCTTTCCAAATGAACCAGCATTTGGTGGCAGCTAATGCCATAGAAATTGAATTGCTATCTCCTACCAACCAGTTGTTATACATATCAAGGAAAGAGATATTCATGTAAGAAGGGTTAGAGAATACTCCCTGACAAGGCATTGGGTGTATCCTCCAAACTACAGTTGCATATTCACATTCAAAAAATAAATGGAAGGTTGTTTCTTCCACTTGCTTGCAGAAGACACACTTCCTTTCTTCCTCTGATGCTATTCCCAGTTTAGTTTTTGTAGGTAACATATCTTGTAAGCACTTCCAGATGAATAATTTTATTCTATGTGAAGTATTCATACTCCAAAGTTGTTTCCAAAATTTCTTAGTTTTGATGGGAGTAGAGTCCGTTGGATTGTGAAGTTTAGCATATAATGATTTCACAGTGAAATCCTCATTGGTTGTGAGCATCCATCTGAGTTTGTCTTTCTTCAAGATGCCCCTGTCAGCGGTGTATAACTTTATGTTACCGATTTCATTGACTAGAGTAGTGTCGAACATAGAATGTAGCAGAGATGTATTCCACTTCTTAGTTTCACAGTCAATTAACTGAGAAACAAGTGTTAAATTGGAATGTCAATTGTGAAAGGAGTTCACCATAGGTTCAGTTTTGTTGGGAAGCCATTTATCTTCCCAAATATTTATAGAGGTGCCATCACCCACCTCCCAAATGCTGTGATTTTTTATTTGTTCAATTCCTTGAAGAATGCATTTCCAACTCCAAGAAGCTTGTGATTTCTTCTTGGATAGGAGAGCACCCGTTTTTTTTGAAGTATTTACCTTTTAGAATTTTTGCCCATAAGTCATCAGGATGACTCACCATCCTCCAAGCAATTCTGCTGATCATTGCTTGGTTTAATTTGTTTGCCTCTTTAAAACCTAAACCTCCTTGATTAACAGGTTTACAAAGGAAATCAAAAGATTTAATGTATATACCTTTAGAGTTGGTGTGTTTCCCCCACCAGAAGTCTCTCTGGATATCATTAATTCTTTTGTTAATCTTCTTAGGTAGAAAAAAGCATCCCATACTAAATGGGCATGCTAGAAAGAATAGACTTATTTAGCACCATTTTACTGGGTTGTGACAATATTTTTCCTAACCAAGTCTTTATTCTTAATTCTAATTTTTCAATTATGAAATCAAAGGTTTTTAACTTAGACTTGTCAATGAATAAAGATGCACCTAAGTGAGTGTCTTTGATATTTTTTATTTTTTATTTTTAGTAATCTTGAGATAATCCCTTGGTGTTTGTTGTGCATTTTTTTACTGAAGAACATACCTGATTTCGATAGGTTTATGACTTGTCCCGAAGCTAAACTGAACATGTTGATTGCATCAAGCAAGTTCTGACAACTACCTAAGTCAGCTTTGGTAAATAATAGCAAATCGTCTGCAAAAAATAAGTGGGAGATTGGTGGTGATTTCGGTGTTAGCTTAATTCCTTGAACCTTTTTAATAGTTTCAAGATGGCATAGATAGCGCGATAGAACCTCCATACATAAGATGAAGAGGTAAGGGGACAGAGGATCCCCCTGTCGAATTCCATTCAAGAGAACAACAATGTTGGAAGATGATATGCATTGAAATATTAATTCACACCAATCTTTGGAGAAGCCAAAGGCAGTTAAAGTTTTAATCAGAAAACTCCAATTGACCCTGTCGAAAGATTTCGACATATCAATTTTTAATCCTATGTTGCCTATCTTTTTTATACTTTTCTTCATAGAATGGACAACTTCATGTTCCACGATAATATTATCAGAGATCTGTCTAGAAGAAAGGAAAGCAGATTGAAGAGGTGAGATTATATTTTCTAGAGAGTTCTTAATCCTATTTGCCATTATTTTGGCAATGACCTTGTAAGGGGTGTTACATAATCCTATTGGTCGAAAATCAGCTGGTGTTTTTGGATTCTTACCTTTAGGAATTAGGAATAGGAATGTTTTGTTAAGATCAAGATTTAGTTTTCTATTTTTGAAAAAGTCTTGGATTACATCAACTAATTGAGTGCCCATTATCTCCCAGTTTTTCTTAAAGAAACTAACTGGGAACCCATCTGGGACGGGTGCTTTGTTAGGTTTTAATTTTCTAACAACCTCCCAAATCTCAGTAGCAGAAGGTATTTCAGTTAGAGATTCATTTTGTTCCCTAGAAATGCAAGGTTTTAAGTGAGAGAATATTGGAGATTCATTTGTTGCATAAGATTCAGTGAATAACTCGGAAAAGTAAGTGGTTAACGCCTCTTCTATTTCATCTCTAGAAGAAACAACTTAATCATGAGTGTTTTGAATACAGTCAATATTATTTCTTTTTCTTCTTTTTAGAGTGGTAACGTGAAAAAACTTAGTATTTCTTTCTCCCAGTGCAATAGTGTTATTTCTGGATTGTTGTCTTGCTATTTCTTCTTGTGTGTCATATAAGGATTCTAATTCAATCCTTTTCTTATTGATCAAACCTATGTTACAATTGCTTGGTTTTTTAGCTTCTAGGTGTTCTATTGTTTTTAGTAAAAGTTTAATTTTCTTGTTGGGTTTCCCAAAGACATCTTTTTTCCAATTTCCTAAGTTGATTCCCAGTATTGAAATATTTCTCAATAGATCAATATCTGGATTAATAGATATTATATGATTCCAAGAGCTCTTTATAACTTGGATGCAAGACTCCTCTTTAAGCCAAGTATCATAAAATTTGAAAGTATGGTTCAAATGCGAATGACTAGAAAATAACGAAAGACAAATAGGACTATGATCTGATCCTATATCTACTAAATTTTCTAGAAATGCATCTTGGAATTCCATATCCCATTCAGCATTAGCTAAATCCCGATCTAGCCTTTGTTTTATATTAGCATGTCCTTCTCTCTTATTACTCCATGTGAATTATAGCTGACAAACGGGCGGTCCGGGGCTGGGCCGTTGCGGGTTACACGGGTTCGGGTTAATACGGGTCAAAACCCGCGAGTTGAAATTCTTCACGGGTGGTGATTTCTTCAACCCGTTCCCTTAACGGGTTAAACTTACGGGTTTACGGGTAGCCCGGCTTGTTTAATTAAAAATAAAAATAAAAATAAAAATAAAAATAAATTAAGGTAATTTATGAAAAATTACATTTTACAAGGATAAAAATTGTAAACAGAACTCAAAACTCATTTTTGATTCTTGATAATCCCACAATTCCTTCCCATCTTCCTCAAATTCTCATGTTGTTGTTCAAAATAAAATCAGACGAAAACCCATTTTCCATATCTGATATTACTGTAATTCCACCTCAATTTCATCCCAATTCTCAGACCCCCTTTATCTATGTTCTTTTCACCATTCAACAGTTGCAACTCAATCTCCAAGTGCATGAAAATAATCTGTAAACATAATTATGCACATATGTAATATCCGCCAAAGAATGCCTTGAAGTATAATTGGTATTGCAGTGAACAAAAGAAAGAAGTAAATAATCTCAATTTCAGTTAACTACATCAACATCAAAATGAATATCACTTTCCTTCCCATTATTCATCTCCCACTCTCTTAGCAGTTACCACCAACAGCACCCATCAACACAAATTTCATCTTTATCTCCATGTTTATCACGGAATCATCTCTCTCTATGTCAATTTCACCATCAACAATTTCTTATTCCTCTCATGTTTACGACCCATTCAATTTTCGAGCACTAATTTGAACAACCACAGATCTTTGTTCCTCTCGGCTGAAATTCAATTCAAATTTCCGATTGACCCAAAACTTCATCTCCGTCTCTCAACCTTAAAACTGACCCAAATATTTCATCTCCGTCTCAACCTTAAAAAAATTGATTCAGAAGAAGGAAAAAAAAAGAAAAAAGGAAAGAAATAGAGCAGATTCAGTAGAAAAAATGAAGAAAGTACCTATTCGTGTAAGTTGTAATGGAGAGGAGAGCAACCGCGAGAGGGATATCATCTTGCAGTACAATAAAAATGGAGAGAAATCGACGAGAGGGAAAGTTCAGGGCCTTCGGGCGATGGGCACTGCAAATGGACGAGAAGAAGAAAGAAAAGAAGATAAGTAAAGCTAGATTTTTTTAGTTTTATACCTAGGAGACACGTATGGATGGGTGGGACTCGCATCATAACTAAATAATTACGGGTTTACGGGTTGTACCCGCGGTCTCACGGGCCGGGACGGGTTAACCCGTTAACTCACAAGCCGACATTTCTCTAACCCGAACCCGGCTTGTTTAGACACCAGCCGAGCCGGGTGTGGGTTTTTCACGGTCCGGGCCGGGTAAACCCGCGGGTTTTGGCTTGTTTGCCAGATCTAATGTGAATATGTTACCTCTAAATCCTAGGTCTCCTAACCCTGTTCTTTGAATTAGGTTCAAGACAGGTTCCACTTTTTTTCTATTAAAAGGAAAACCTCCTATTTTTTTATCACTGTTAAAAATGATGTTTAGATCTCCTATTACTAACCATGGCATTTTGTTATGATTTAATCTTTGTGCAATATCCTCTAGATAACCCATTACTTCTAGTTTTTCTTCATGCTTAGGAGCCCCATAGAAACATGTTAGTAACCATTCTTTAGAGTGAAAATTGTTTTTAACAATGATGTTTATCATGTTAAGGTTCCATTGAACCACCTCAAAATGAAATCCATCCACCCATGCTATTGCTAACCCCCCTAGCTATTCCATCCGGGTCCACAATGTGGTTGTTCGGGAAATAATTTAAGACATTTTTCATCAAGCTCCTCTGAGACTTGGTTTCAGATAAAAAAAGAATGTCAGGTTTTTCAGAGGCAAGTAAAGAATGTAAATATTGTTGGTTTTTTTTTCTGACCACACCCTTGTGTGTTCCATGATAGAATTTTCATGGCCAAAAACAACAGAACAGTTGTAAAGGTATTCCACAAAATCATGTCACAGAATATGATCACAAAACCTGAGTCTAGATACAATCTCAGTCCACAGAAGTATGCAAGATGTATAAGAAGCATATGAAGGAGAAAAATAAAGAAGGATATAGTATAATGTAATTTCTAAGTGCTCAGAAATAGAGGCCGTAGAGGAATACCTGGAGTTTCTTCAAAAAAAAACAAAGGAAGGAAAGGTGAAATCAGTAGTACCTTTATTGAAGAAAGAAAAATGTCAACTTGAGCACTTACTAAGCAGGGGGCCAAAGATAAGGTCCAGATTTCTTATTAGCTCCCCAAAACGTCTAAGAAGTCTAGTAGGAGAACTAGGATTTCAGGAAGTGAAGAGATTAAAAACAAGAATATATACTAGAATGATTGAAATCAAAGAAAGAGATCGGCTTACCTTTGGGTTTTATCGGATCAGAGGAGCGGAGGTTCAGATGTGAAGTTAAGGCAGCCAAAATGTGATGAAATTATTCAATTAATTATTTTGTCAAACTCAGAATAAATTAAAAGTACACTAAGCATGATAGACTTATACCAAAAGGTTAAACAAGCCAAAAGAGAAAATTGCATTTGAAACTAGCTCTACATACAAATATGAATGGTTCTATTTATGCACCAGAAGCATAAGAAAATATCAAGATAAATCCATCTCTCATTAGCCTAGAAATTAGAAGGAAATACACTTACAGTTACAGTAGCCTAAAACGGAGATGTTAAGTTATGAACCAATAACACCGGCAATTAAAACGGGCTAACATTACCAAATACACTCCACTAACTTTCAAAATAATCATCCTTGTAACCTTCAAAACACCTAAAAGCCTTATTTAGCCTCCCTCGACTCTATTGACATATAATCCAACCAAATCTAAATTAAACAAACAACCAAAACAAGTCTACAGGGAGAGAGACAAGGATCGTCATTTATATATTACCAAACCATCCTTCTGAGGTCTCATCCAGCCCCGTAACCATCCTAGAAATGGTTTCTTCTTTTAAACAAGAGCACATACTCTTGTTTCATAAAACACACCAAAGGGAAATAAACTGTTTTAAAGATTTTTCTTTAAAAAAAAAAAAAATGAACGAGTGCACGTACACTTGAACCGAGATCATTAAACCTAAAACTACTGGAGATTACCAACCTCTCCAGATTTCCGATTAATAATTTTAAAGAACAAAGTCCCTAGAACTCAACATCACAGAGGGAAGAAAATGAGTTTAAAATGGATTTATATTGTTTTTAAAATCGAAGGATTAACATGAAGATAGGATTCCCAAAAAGGCAACGAAAAAAAAAGAAGAGGTGAACCCAATCAATCATTGGGATGCAGGTCAAACAGCAACAACTCCTAGTTCGGGACTATCATCAAACACTTTAAAGACACTACCAATATAGGTAAGAAACCAAACCAATTCAACATATGGAAGCAAAGACGAGATGAAAGAACTGTCAAGCACATGATCTTAACCAAACCAAACAACAAATGAATACTGGAAGATGCAAACGGATTGGCGAATGACAAATCCACAGACCCAACCGTTGGAAACAACCAATTATTAAACGATCAAGTTCCGGGCCACATCAAATAAAAATACAAACCAGAGGATATCAGGATAAAGAAAGTTGCAAACTTCAAAACCCCATTGTTGTTGTATCTAGAACCACAATACCAACCAACAACCTAAGAGGGCGACAAGAAATTTGAGAGCACAAAATATCAAAGCAATTCAAAAACAGATCGGATCAAAAAGAGATTTGAAAGAAAGAACTCATTTTCTTTGTTGTTCTTGTATCTAACACAACGATACCCACAACAACCTAAAAAGGAGAAGCGAGATTCAATCAAAATCCAAGCAAGGTAGAGTTAATATAGAGAAAATCTAAAAATTCATCACATCTATGTTAATTAAACCTTCAAATCCTCTCCTCATAGCTCGTGACCCATTAATCACCCTAAGGTTTGCCTATAGATTACTCTTCCATGATGGAAGAGTAGAAAATTTCTTGTTTTTAAAGAATCACTGTTTCAGAGAGAGAGAGAGAGAAAATTGATATACGCATTAACTTAGATGCCATGAAAAATTAGTGGAAAAATTATAAGACATTTAAAAAGAAAGATTAGTGGAAAAATTCAAGAAAAAATTGAATTTTGGTATGAGTTGAATGTTTAAATGGGCTGTATATATATAGGGAAAAAATAGCCGTTATGAAATTTGACCGTCTTACTGTGACTCGAAAAACCCTCTCCCCACTGCCCAAATCAGTTTGTCTATCCACCTGGACAGGCATACCTCTAAATCTGGGCGAAGCCCATTGGAGTTGCTCTTAGCCTGCCGAACGATGTGAGCCAAAAACCATATTTAGGACTAGCTTCTCAAGATTTGCCAACAACGGTTTCGTGGTGTAGTTGGTTATCACGTCAGTCTAACACACTGAAGGTCTCCAGTTCAAACCTGGGAGAAGCCATATGATCCTTTTTTGTTTCAATTTTTTTTTTGCACGCGCGGACTCTATTAACTTCTCGACTGTGCATTTTCCTTCTTTCCCCTGGAAGAATCTGAAAAGGCAGAAGGCGTGTTCTTTTTAACTTCTCAACTCATTCATTTTTCCTTGTCTCCACTTGAAGAATCTCAGAAGGGGCATTGGAGTTTCTTTGTAAGTTCTTTCCTATTTTGTTGATTCAGCTATTTTGGGTTTTTTTTTCCCTTCTCAAATTCTCTGTAAAATTCTAGGGTTCATGCTTAAAATTAATTAGTTGTGGGTTTTTTGTACAGTCTTAGATTTCTTTATTTTGTTGTTTCAGTTATTTTCTGCTGCCTTAATTTTTAGTTTTTTTTTTTTTTCTTCAATTTTTCTGTAAAATTCTAGGGTTTATGCTTAAAATTAATAAGTTGTGGGTTTTTCAATTGTTGTTGCCGGATCCCCTTTGCTGTTACTAGTTAGTTTGATTTCAAATTGTTTAGCAAATGGGATTTATTTTCTTGGAAGCTCTGCTTTAAATTAGCAATTTCTAATTAGAAATCTAGGGTTATTTACGAATGGGTTTCTAAATTTTAGTGAGATTTTCTTTTTAATCAGTTATTCAATTTATCAATATGGAGTTTGCTTAAGTGGGCTGTTTGGAGGACAAGATTCGCTCAATGTCGCTCGTCCAGTTTTGTTACGGCTGCTGCTGATAAAGATGTAAGGAGGAGTCAAAGACTAGTAATTCATTCGACATGATATGTTTTTTTGCATTCGTATTGTGTTCAAATACTGCGTAACACAATTATGTTGTCTTGGTTCATAAGTAGGACAGCAACCTTTACATAAGCTTCCGTATTTTGTAGTCCTGAGATCAAAGTCTTGTTGGGTAATTGAATCTGTCAATGGAGGGCAACAAAGAAGAAGCTGTAAGAGCCAAGGAATTGGCTGAGGAGAAGATGAATAGCAAAGATTATGTGGGAGCTAAAATAATGATCAGTAAGGCTCAAAAACTGTACCCGAGCATGGAAAATATCAGTCGAATGCTAACTGTATGCCAAGTACACTGCTCCGCTAAGCGCAAAATTGAACCTGGATCAGTACCGGACTGGTATGACATCCTTCAGATTGAGCAAACTGCTGATGAAGCATCCATTAAGAAGCAGTTCAGACAGCTCGCCCTCCTACTTCATCCTGATAAGAACAAGTTTCCTGGTGCAGGAGCTGCCTTTCAACTGATCGAAGAAGCAAATAGGTTTCTTTGTGACCAGTCAAGACGGTTACAATTTGATATGAAGCGTAGCACTATGCAACAGAGGCAGTCTCAAAATCGGCCAAGAATGAATAACTATCCCAGCAAAAATCCTGTGAGTACCGAGATGGCAGCACTATTCAAGCGTATGAATCCTCCCCAGCAAAAACAGCAGCAACAAACCCAACCAGTATATGCTAATGGCCAGCAAACATTCTGGACTATGTGCCCTTTTTGCAGTATAAGGTACCAGTATTACATAGACATTTTGTACAGAGCTCTTCGCTGTCAAAGCTGCAAGGAAGCTTTTAGAGCTTATGATTTGAATAACCCAAGGGTGCCTAATGGAGTTAACAACCGGCCAGTGCCCCAAAAGAAAGATGTCCCAACTCAGAATGGTCAAAAGATTGCCCAAGTAAATCTACAGGGGAATTGTGGCAATGTGGCATCAGCATCACAGCCAAGTAAATCTACAGGGAGGGCTTCTGTGGCTGGCACGGTGCCGAAGCCCAATGCAAAAGAAGACTTGAATGTCCGTGTGGAAGCCGGAATGAAAGCAAAATCTATACCTGCTGAGCCTAAAGAAGACTTGAATGTCCGTATGGAAGCCGGAATGAAAGCAAAATCTATACCTGCCGAGCCTAAAGAAGAATTGAATGTCCGTGTGGAAGCCGGAATGAAAGCAAAATCTATACCTGCTGAGCCTAAACCTTCAGGTACCAAGAACAGGAAAAGAGGAAGAAACTCTGACTCAGAAAAGGAAACTGGAAGCATCTGCGACATGGAAGAAGATGGTGGTCACAAAGCTGGACAGAGTCCTGGACTCAACAGTGGCAGATCATCTCGGCGAAAACATGATGTTAGTTACGAAGAGAACTTGAGTGCTGACGAAGATATAGCTAGTGGATCAAGACGAAAGACTACTAAAATCAATGAGCCTGTGGAGAGAGATAAAAGAAAGGTCCTTCTTGAAGAAAGTACACCATATGGAAATGCTGAAAACTCCAAGAATAATGGAGACGAAGTAGCTGAAGATGATGGCAACAATGAAAGACCTGAACCAGTGGTCGTTGAAATTGCGGATCCAGAATTTTATGACTTCGACAGGGATAAGAGTGAAAAATGCTTTGCACTTGAGCAGATGTGGGCCCTTTTCGACGATTTGGATGGTATGCCCAGATTCTATGCTCGGATCAATAAATTATATTATTCGCCTTTCAAGGTGGATCTCACATGGTTGGAGTTTGTTGCTGGGGATTCGGATCAAACTGCTTGGAAAAGAAGCGGGTTACCTGTAGCTTGTGGGAAATTCAAACGCGAGAAGACTGATACAATTAAAGATAAAGGTACATTCTCCCATAAGATTGTCTGGGAAGAAGGTGCTCGAAATACTTACAAGATCTATCCCCGAAAAGGAGAAACTTGGGCCCTTTACAAGAACTGGAACATTAAATGGAGCTCTGATAGGGACAACCATAGAGAGTATGAGTATGAGTTTGTTGTGGTCCTGTCGGATTACATCAATGAATCAGGCATTTTGGTTGCCCAATTGGTTAAGCTAAAAGGTTTTGAATCCTTGTTTAAGCGAACCAAAACCAATGGCATGTCTTCCTTTCAAATAACATTTGATGAAATGTTAAAATTCTCTCACAGGGTTCCTTCAGTTAGAACAAATGGTAGAGAACGAAAAGATGTCCCCGAAGGTGTTTTTGAACTTGATCCTGCTTCCCTGCCCCGTAACCTTGAAGAAGTTTCTTATGGGATAGCCAAACCTCTTGGTGGTAAAAGGTATCGTTCCTTAAAATCTATATTAGAGGAGAGGCCTCGTGCGCCGAAGAATGTAAATGAAGAAACTTTGGAGGAGTCTGAGACTTTAAGTACTTCAAATGGTGTGACAGAAAAGGCAGAGAGAGTTTCTGAGCAGATTCCTCCTTCACCTTCTTCGTTTATAGACCCTTGTGAACTTCCGGAGTCGGTTTTTTGTACTTTTGAAGATGACAAAACTGAAGACAAGTTCCAAGTTGGTCAGGTGTGGGCTTTGTATTGTGAGTTGGATGGCTTGGCCAAGTACTATGGTCTGATCAAAAAGGTTGAATTAATCCCGGAGTTTAAAGTGAACCTACAATGGCTTGAAGCTTGCACCTCGCCAAAGGGTATGCTCACTTGGCTTGACAGTAAGATGCCTACATGCTGTGGAGTTTTTTCTAGTGGTAACGAAACGGAGTTTGATGATACTTGTTTTTTCTCTCATCTTTCGAAAGGAGCAGAAGCTGCGAAGGAAAACAAGTATGAGATCTTTCCCAGGAAAGGGGAGGTGTGGGCAGTATACAAGAATTTTTGTTCGGAATGGTCTTCTTCTGACCTCCAGACATGCGAGTATGACATAGGCAAAGTTTTAAAAGTGGACGGTACACTGAAGGTGTTGGTTTTGGAGAAGGTGTGTGATTATGAGACGATTTTCAAGGTTCAGACAAAAGCAGGCCGTGAATCCATACTTGAAATACCACGCCATGAATTGGTTAAATTCTCTCATCAAATTCCTGCAGTCCAGTTGACGGATGAAAAATTAAGAACCTTGTTGACTGATGAAAAAGTCGGAAACTTGCGTGGATGTTGGGAGTTGGATCCCAAAGCATTGCCTGTTTGTTTATCTAATTGTACATGAAGAGTCAAGACTGTCAGAGCCATGGTGTAAATTTGCTGTACAAGGTCTGGGTTCTTTTTGATCTGCTGTCTATAACTAGTTGATGTGTTGCAGAAATATGGGGTTTAGCACTTTTATCGATTCTTATACGGAGTCTTGGGAGAACATCTTCTGTCAGAATGAGGTATCCATCTGCATCTTCATTTGTTACACCCCATGTCTTACAGAAATTTTATTAGTTTAGTAATATGTAATCATTCTGCTGGTAGTAGCATATATAAATGATATTATAGTACATTTTCTTGTTTTAAATTTTGCTTCAGCAGATCTATATCTGCTGGGATGTCTAGTAGTATATGATAACTTTAGTTTCTTGTTTTAGGTTTTGCTTCAGCTGATCTACTTCTGTTGGGATTTCTAGTATATGATAACTTTAGTTTCAGTTATACATGCAAAAACTCAGAAAATCTTCTTTAAATTTACCTGTACGTGTGAACAATCTGATGCTCGTTTGAGCAATCTTTCCATTTTGGCTTTTATAAAACCAATCTATGAATTTCTGGAATGGGTTCCTATTCTGACCAAAGATCTGAGGTCATGGCATATGCCAATTTTCTGAAATTTGATTAACACATCTTAACTGCAATAGAACTAATGTTCAGCATTATGCCCTCTACTCTGGTATTAGTATTAACTCGATGACCCTAGCACTGCATTCTGCACATATGCTCTCTACTCTGCTATTAGTATTAAGTATGCACTTATGCCCTCTACTTCATTATTGGTGTTAGTGCCATGCAATGTGCTGGGAGGCACTTTACTCTGGTATAGCCTGCAAGTGTCCACACATATATGCACTCTACTGTGGTATAACTTTCAAGTGTTCGATATTGAAGGAGTCACACCACAAACCCTGTTAGTAGCAAATTGGAAAAAGAAAGGGCTGGAACTTGCTCTGAGAATCATAAAGCTACAAGTGGCGAAACAGGGGAATTGTTCTAGGTGAAAATTTACTCGAGACAAACTTGAAGAGAAATATGTGTTGAGTATGATTGCTGAAGCTAGAAATGTGTGCCAAAGGAGATTGACAAGGAAAATAAACAAAGTTATTCTGAGGAGGAAATTGGAAGCTCTGAGATTTGAAAATTCAAATTTCTTGTCAACAGCATTAGATATGGGGAGAGAACTTCATTGTGTTTGGTCCTATTGTAGCCAAAGAACTTGGTATTTTTTGGCAGAGGCTAAGCAGAGAGGGAATGACAGAATTTCTAACCAACAACAGCGAAAACACTAGCAGTACAGTTAGCATCCCCCGCAGCACCACCATCACCAGCGTCATCAAGCTGGAGCGAAGAAAGGAAATGCCTCAATTCTGGGTACGTTTTATTTCTTTTGTTTTGATGCATCTCTAATTTCTTTTGTAAATGGATGGCTGTTTGAGGTATTCTGATCATCTGAATAAAATGGGAACTCTATGCTAATGATCACTGTAATCCGAATTAAATGCTCCACGTAGGCTTTTCTTTGTACTGGCAAGAAAGAAAAATGTTCTTCATACTTCACACTGTATGTTACTGAATGTATGATAGGGTAACAGGTTTTTTCTCCATTAGTGTAAGGCGACTTACATGTTTATGTAATCAACTTAGTATGTGATATGTTTGGCCACTTTCAACCAATGTTAAGCTGTGCAAGGAGACTGCATTGGAAACTCGATCCTGTTATCTAGTTTTTCTTTTCCTTGCTCAGTGTAAACTAACCAGATTGAGCGATATGGTCGGTATCGGTTCTATTTGTAGGTGCTGTCACTGCCGTGGGAAGACCAATCCATTTGTGTATATAATTGACACGAAGAGTCGCGTTTTCTGTATATGATTCTCTATCATCACTTAAATTGGCTTAAAGGTTAATCAGTTTGGCCTACAGTTTCAGGTGTAAAAGATTTCTCTCGTAATCGAATTCTCTAACAACAAAAATAAACGTTAAGAAGAAGAAGTGATAGAGGTATGCAATGGTTTTGATCTGCAGCCTTGTTTATTTTTGTAGGTGGAAAGCTGCTCGAATTCCAAATTTGAAAGTAGCAGAGCTTGATAAGAGTCAAGCTTATTAAGGAACAGACAGTATATATGCCTGAGATACTTGATATTGCTATGTGCAGAACCATCAAAAGACTTGGAATATACATTTCTAGCTGATCCTAAGCAGAGACTGGTAAGAAAGACCTGCTTAGCCTATCGTCATTATGATAATTCATTGATTAGATTACTATTGTCACTTTATCTTTATGCAGTTATACGACGTGCATAAAGCCTGTGTCGTGGGTCATGCTTAGTAATATAATTAACCGGGATGCACATAATATTTTCATATAAAACGGGTTGCTTGTTTATTTTTGCAGTCCACTTTCTTCTTACACATTTTAGGAGAAATGTAAAGAATCAAGGATAATTTCTCTTGAGTTTTCTGATAGTCCAGATGAATTCAAACTTAGATCGGTCTGTACTTTGAAACTCACTTGTTCAAACAGGATTTTTTCACAAACTCGTTACGTTTCATCATCAACAGCAACATCTATTGTCATATCTTCTTCTTCAGAGGGTTTTGTTAGAGGGAGGAGTTGGAGTAATCATTTTCTGTTGTATCTAACTTTTTCTAAAACAGGAATCAGTTTCGACTACTGAGTTGGGATCGGCTTCTGCTGCCAAAGTTGAAGCTGCTTTACTAATGAAAGAAAAAAAAGCGACGAATGATACTGTTGGAGAAGAGAAGCAGAAACTCCTCGCACAAGGGTGCACAGACTTGCTGCATCATGCTTGCCCATGGAATGAAGTTGAAGGTGTCTGCTATCTGCTCAATGCTCTGCAACTTGGTCATCAAGTCATCCAGAAACTTCCAGAATCTTCTTCCAGGGTTTACGCACTGGATCTGTGGAAATGGGCCAAATCGACATGGGCTTGCAGGTTTGACCAACGAACTTGACTTTGACCGATAGGGTTGACTTACGACATTGACTGCATCTATCGATCTTTGACTGGCAGACATTCTTGACTGGAGACATGGCTGGAGACTAGATGGAGGATGGCTGACAAGACGACTGACAACATGGATGGAGGCTGGATGGGAGCTCAACCGAGTAATTAGATGGTAACTGGTTGGAAGCATCGCTGGCAACAAGGATGGGAATTGGTTGGCAGCACCGTTGGCAACATGACTGGAAACTGGATAAAAGCGCGACTGGCAATTTGGCTTCGGCAGACCGACGGTTGACTTATACCATTAACCAAAGGTTAAGTTTGACCGTTGAATGGTTGTTGACTTTATGAAATGGTGGACGAGCTGGTAGCTACGTTGGTTGTCTGGATGACATGCTTGGATGAGGGCCAAATGGTGATTCCAGTAGCAATTTAGCCCATTATGTGTCATTTTTACTCATGGTACAAACAATTGTGTTATTTCTTTGCTTTCTAATGCCACACCGTATTAAGTTCAAAGTTGTTTCTATGGTTGTTTCCAGGGCGTTTATATTTCTGATCACAAAAATCGAAATGGAACTTTAGAAGTTTGGTATTCACTAGTGCTGATACTACTATTTGTAGGCTTTATTTTATTGTTGACTAATCTGCTCATTTTCTTACAATGTTTTCTACCATTCGATTGACAAATACATTGTTAAGGTCAAAATTAATCTCAGATTCAATTCATTAGTCGTCGATAATCTATGGGCTCTGGAACCCGGAGAGAGAATCAAGATGAAGGGGATAGATAAGAGAGAATTAAGAAGATGGACGGAGGTGAACTGGAGGACACTGAATTTACACGCTTCACAAATAATTTTATCTTTAGGGATCATTGAGGAAACAATTATCGTGTTCTTAAAAACAAAGAAAAGTAGAATAATGGACTACTTTTGATATTATCCCTCTTAGTATTTTCTCAAATTAAGTCCCAAAAAAAAATTAGAAGCACCAAAGCACAATTTTTTTCTCCGCAAAACATCTAGGACCGTGCAACGCACGGTCGGAGCATCTAGTTTATTTATAGGTATGTGAGGAAATCTCCACGGTTAAACCCTAAATCATATTCTCCTGCCCCCTTTTCTGCAACCAGTTTGGGCGACTTAGCAATATAACTTACCCTATAAAGCGCATCAATCTATTTTCTTTAGCTCAAAATGGAATTTGATTCTCTTTAGTAAAAAAATAGTTGGTTATCTTGAAGACATAACCAAAAATTGCTTAAAGCGCGCACGGGTTAAAGAACAAAGGTTTTAATGTATCCGTTAAGTACTTGGCGACAATTATCATCACATTAGTTATAGTAGTCTTTGAATTGACTTGTATAATTTGTTCTTGAATTACTTGTGGTGAGTAATGTACAAATGTTACGTTTGCAGTTAAACAAGTTAACGAGAAATTCATATCGACATTCTACAGTTACTGTGACCATCCTAACATAATCGAATGTTATGTCAATTTGAAATTCACTAAACAATCCGACATCTACAGATTTGGCTTTGTCTTGCTTGAACAAACTTCAGGATGCATTGGCAGATACTAAGCGTCGTCCCATTCGAACGGTGGGTAAGCATTTCAGTTGTTTATTTTACAAACATTTTTGAGGGGAAAAAAAAATCCGCATATGCAGATTGATAAAGTACAACTGATTGAATTTCTTGCCTAGTAGGTGTGTTGTGTGCAGGGAAAACTTGAATTGTTCCGTGGTAAGGAATTCATTATGGTGATCCATTAGTGAAAGGCCATTGTGCCAAGCTCTTTTTCTTGCAGCTGAGCGTTTACAAACTTGCGAAGTCACTTGGCCTCGTTTATGACATGTTGTGCCTGGTCTATCAAATTTATTAGCTTCTGAAATAACTAATTGGGCAGATACATGAGCTTGAGACATGCCTCCCAAGTGCCAAGCAATCATCTTAAGGTATAATGTGTTTTGCTTTCTGATAAAAAACTAATATCAAACCAATAGATAATGTGATCATAATGCAAACATAATAAATTATGAATGTAGACGTCAAGGCCATCAAAAAGTGATCGGAATCAATAAATAATAAATCAAAACAAAAAACAATCAACTAACATTGTGTAGAACAAGACTCTGAAGCTTCGTTAACAAAGACCCTCCTCATCCAAACATTCTTCAAATCAAATTAATATATTTTTCATCGTTTGAAATTCAGTAATATATTTATTTTTTTCATAATTTTATTTAGAAAGATTTTCACAAAAAACAATCAGCTGACGAAAGATTTTCACCGTTTGAAATTCGGTAATATATTTTTTTTCATAATTTTATTTAGAAAAAAATTAAGAATACAAGTTCCAAAGTTATATTTTTTTCTCTTTCTTTGTTTTTCTTCTTCCATTTTCCAAACTTATCTGCTTCTGTGTCTCCAACATTTCTTAATCCTTCAAACTAAATTCGAAACTCTTCATAACGAAAATCTAGACCTTTTAAGCTGAAACAAATTCATGGAGGAGCCTCGCTTTAAACTCCCACGCAACTGTGTGTCATTCGATTCATTCCTTTCTTATCCGTTACTACATGGGATTTAGACGCTTTCTCATTTAACTCCATGGGTGCATTTACAACTGGTAGGAATCTGTAGACATAAATCGAATTAACATAAAAGATCACCGAAAAAAATAATATTCAAAGTACCCTATTTAAGCGAAACAATATATGCTCTCCATATAAGGTTTGGGGAACGGTGTGAGATTCTTTGGGTCATACGAAACGTAACCCTGGTAAGCATTACACAACAGAATCCCACCAGTCACCATTAAATTTTAAGTTTCCATGCATATTGGTGGACACATACATCTAGTATTCGGTGACTTGTTTACTCCAAAATTCTTCCACAGTACGTAATGGGAAAATACCCTTGCAGAAACTTCTTCTAGTTGGCTGAATCTTCCATCTGTTCACGAACGAGTTGATGTGATTAATTTGGGATCTGAAACTAGATCAATTGCAATTATTTTATTTTTGGAATTCTTAAAGGTTTAAACCCATCTTGAGTCTGCCCCCAGAGAAAAAGTAGACTCGATTACCAATTTGACTATTGATCTTGGTCCTTCCTATGCCGTAATGCGATGATTCCGTTCAGTCCATATAGAGCAACAAATTGCAAAGAGTACCGCAGACCATGTCGTCGATAAGAATATAATACTGAATCCTCCATAATGCAAAATTAATCAACGAAAACTAAAAACCAATCAGCTATGAATGTAGAGGCCCGGCTGCAGAACCACACACAAATGCATCGCAAACTAATCAATCAATTCATCAATTTTGGTTTAGCTGATAGCCCATGTAGGACTATTCTTCGCAGGGACACAGACATACTACGCAAGAGCAATATATTTTTCCTTTTTGGGGGGTTGGATGATAGCTCATGTTGAGCTATGTAGGATGGGCATACAATTCATAGCTGATTGGCGATATGAAGTGCAATTTTAACTTATTATATACAAGATTTACAAGATTGCGTTCTCGGATGTGGGACTATATTTTCAAGGGTAAAGGGGCAAAATGCCCCAATTTGGACCACCAAGAAACAAAAATGCCCCAGACGTTAGACAAGAAACCAAAATGCCCCAATCCGTTAGTTTTACCTATTATAGTCAAACCGGGGCATTTTGGTTAACTTTGACTGGTCAACTCTGGGATGAAAAGTCAATTTTGCCCTTCAATGAGATCTGAGCATACATTGACGTCACCCATGTGAGACTGACGTCATATCACGTGGGAAATAAAAAAAAGACACGCGTACAACCTAGTTGATCGACACGTGGAACAGATTGGTGACCTGGCAGACACGTGGACTTTTCCTGACACGTCAGTTGAGTCAGATGTACCACACATGTGGTTCGCACGCATGAAAGAATCTTATCTTCTTTCTTGGTCGTGTTTCAGTATGAGAAATGTTTTTCTGAGAGATAGAGAGAGAGAGAGAAAGATCGAGAGAGAGATCGATCGATCGAGAGACAGAGAGAGATCAAGAGAGAAGAACCTAAGTGGCAGATCGAGAAGACAGATGAGTTGTAGAAGATAAGAGATCGCGTTTCTTAACCCACCGATTAACAGGTAACGTTTAACCCTAAATTTGTTTTTCGATTTATTGTTTTTGAATCTGTAGGACGGGTTGGTGATGATGCTATTTTTTTTTGATTTAGGGTTTTCGATTTAGGGTTTTGAAGGACGGGTTTCAGAATCTGTAAATGTGATTAGGGTTTCAGAATCTGTAATTAGGGTTTTAGGGTTTCAGAATCTGTAATTTTGGTTTTAGGGAAACAAAATTGGTTTCAGTTGGGTTATTTGTGTGTTTTCAATTAACGAAATTAGGGATTATAAATTTATGCTTTTGGGGGTTATAATTTGGGGGTATTCCTTTTTTTTTTGGGTTATATGTGGATTATAATTTGGGGGTTTTTCTTTTTACAATTTGGGTTATTTGTGGGTTATCTCTCTTTCTAATTAGGGTTTGAATACGAAATTGGGGATTATAATTTGGGGGTTTTCCTTTTTTTTGGGTATAATTGAATTTGGGGTTAATGGTACTGTGCAAAGTAATTTGGCTTTCCCAATTACTTCTAAGATTCAAATTGGTTCCTTCTGATAATGGTACTGTTGATCTGCTTGATTTTGGAATCAGTTGGTTAGTTTAGAATGTTGATTAGGTTTATATGGATTGTTTTAATGGTTTAAATGGCACTGTAATGGCACTGAAATGGCACTGTAATGGCTTTTTATGTATGAATACATGTTTTGACAGTAATAGGTATGGTTTATATGCACTGAAAACTGTTTATATGCACTGAAATGAACTGAAATGGCACTGTAATGGCTTTATATGTATGAATATATGAAATGGCACTGAAATGGCACTGTAATGCCATTATATGCACTGTAATGGCACTGTGAAACTATATAACTTGCTTTAAATCTTTAATTGCTTTTGTTGAATATTGTGTAACTTGTTTTATTTTGGTTTAATGTTTCAGAATGGGTAGTCAGGATAGGGATTTATGGATTACAGATATATGTAAGAGGTTTAAGGACCTATATGTTTTTGGTTGTAAAGCTGGTACCAGTGGAGAAGCTTTTATGGATATGCTAAAATGCAGGTTGGTGGATGAACAGGGTATGAATTCTGCACTAGAACTGTTTTTATTTGATGATGATGAAGGTGAACCACATGATAAGTGTGAATCAGAGGATAACTTCATTAAATTTTGGAATAATGGGAAACCAGGTAATGATAATTTGGTTAGGTTGTGGATTACTATAGTTATCCCTACAATTCCACATTGGGGTTATGTTTTTGATGCTAGTGTTAGTGGGGTAAGTGGTGTGACTGATTATGTGAGTCCCTTGAAGAAGAAAACTGTCAGTAAAATAAAGGTTGAGGTTAGGAGGAGTCGAAGACTTAATAAGGTTTCTAGTGATAGTGGGGTAACAAATTTGAGACCTACAAGACTTGATTTTATGCATGATGACCCAGGAGTATCTACACAAGCATCTGTTGCAGACAACCAGGGTCAGTGGAATGAGGAAAAGGTAGGTGGTGGAAATGAAGATGATGACCAGGTGAATTTACCTAATCTACAATCAGATGACTGTCATCCTAATGATAGGCCTGATTTTTTGTTTGAGGAATATAATGAAGAGGAAAGTGAAGAGGAAAGTGAAGATGAAGAAACACAAGAAAAGTACAACTATGAAGATTGGGTATCTATGTGTGCTAAAGGTATAGATATTGGTAATGAGCCTGATGATTGTAATTATGACTTTAATGTAGGTGATTTTTATGAAGAACAGAGTGCACCAGTGAATGCCACAATAGATGAAGAAGTTCCCAGATATGAACCATCCCAAGAGGAAGAAAAGAAGTGGCAAGAAGATTTTGGTCAACATTTAAATGAACCACAGTGTCTACAAATGATAAATGAAGATGTTCCTGAGGTTGTTCCTGGTGAAATAAGTAGTGGTATGGCTTTTGGAAACATGAAAGCTTACAAGGATCATTTAAGGGAGTATGCAGTGTTGAAACACAGGGATTTTAAGGTGAAGAAGGGAGACAAGAAAAGACACTATTCTTATTGTGCTTACAAGGATAGCCAAGGATGTGCTTGGATGGTGAATGCAAGAAAGCTACCAGATGAAGATGATCCTACGATTCTGAGTTAGAGAATGCAACACACAACACACATGTAAGAATCCAAATGCAGATCACAGCAGGAAATGCAATGCAAAATTTGTAGCCAAGTATTTGTTGAATACAATGGATGTTGCTTCACCAGTGGACAAGGATGATGATATAGCTAAGAAGATCATTAGACCTCAGTTTCAAACTGATATACCAAAATGGGTTGCTAGAAGAGCAAGGGTATGATTTTGATCCTTGTTTTGGTGCCTTTTGTATTTTGGTTTATTTTGATATTGGAAATGCTAATTTTTGATTTGTGTGTACACAGAATTTGGTGCTAGCAGATAGGAATGGGACATTTGAACAATCTTACACAAAAGCACCACAATCGAGGTCACATTTGCTACTTCATTGAACCCAAATAGCATTGGGCATTTCAGTTGGTGCAAAGATGGTCAAGATAACAGGTTTGAGAGTGTCATTGTGGCCTATGATGCACAGATCAAAGGTTTTCTTCATGGGTGTAGATTGGTAATTGGCTTAGATGGAGCTCACTTAAATGGTAAGCTAGGTGGTGTTATGCTTTCAGCAGTTGGTATAGATGGCCAGAATGGGGTATTTCCTATATGTATTATGATAACTTTGAATGAAACTGAGGAAAATTGGTTTATGATGTTAAAAGAATTGAGAAAAAGGATACCAGATATGCCTGGACTTACCTTTATTTCTGATAGAATGAAGGGCATTCTTGAATCAGTAAAAAGATTGTTTCCTTTGGAAAATCATAGATACTGCCTAAGGTAGTTTTTATTCTCACAACCAATTTTGTTGTATATTTGTTAAAGTAACTGATTTTTATCACTTGGAATTGATTAATATTTTCCATGTTTTTGTTGTTTTTGTTGCAGGCATCTATACAAGAATTTCGACCAAGGGATTCAAACCCAAGACTCAGAAACTTCTTTGGCAGGTGCAAAGGCATACAAGTTTCATCACTGGGAGGTATGAAATGTTATATTATAATGATTGTTCATTTTTTTCAGTCAAGCCATATTCCATCAAGTGAATTAACTTATAAAACTAACTTTTTTCTAGGAGGCCATGAAAGAAATTGCAGAGATAAGTTCATTTTGCATATCAATACCGATTGATGCAGAGCCTATATCTTGGGCAAGATCATGGTTTCCTCATGATGTTGCTTGTGAGCACATCTACTCTAACTTTTCAGAAAGTTTTAATAACATGGCCCTCAAGTTAAGAGACAAGCCTCTCACTCAGTTGGTGGACATGTACACACATATGGTGATGGTGATGTTTTCAAATAGAAGAAAGCTGGCTGCAACCTGGGAATCTGGTGACCTTGTTCCTGCTGGGAAAGATCTCATTCAGGTGATGTGTGATCTTAGAGGTAACTATGAATGTGATCCTTCTATTGAGCGCAAAGTGTATGAGGTTACCAATAAAGCATCTGGCAAAGTGTTTGTTGTTCAACTGGAAGAACAAACTTGTACATGTCGACAGTGGCAATTGAGGCAGTTCCCTTGCATACATGGTGTAGTTGCATTGTTTAAGTTCAATCCTCATTGGTCCAAGTGAGTACATTTTACTACACCTGAATGTGGTTATGCAATAAATCTGTGATGAGTAATTGCATCTTTTATTTGTGCGAATGCTGCAGATAAATTCTATCTGATAGATTACTATAGGACCACCTACTCATGGTCAATAACACCATTGGGAGACATTGATGAGTATTGCAATAAGGTTTGATAACCACCATGAATTTTAAATGCTTTAACCTTTTTCAATGTCTGATTTTAAATATTTTTGTCTTGAGAATCTTTTCATTGAATAGTATTATCTACTTTTGTACTTTTACTTTATTGTATTATTTGTTTTCATTATTCTCTAGATCTGTGCATTTAAAGTATACTAACCCTAACTTTATTTCTTTGCAGACTGAGATCAACATTTTACCTCCACACAGATTAAGAGATAAGGGAAGACCTTGTGTCAAAAGAAAGAAGTCCTGGTATGAGAAGAACAAGCCAAGGAAGAGAGTAAACAAGTGTAGTGATTGTAAAGGTATTGATCATAACATCTTAACTTGTCAAGGTCCTCCAGTTGGATCTAACCCCAAGAAGAAAGGAGTTAGAATGGAGTGTTCTGTTAATGGGGATGAGTTTTGTATTACTGCTGCACCAACAAAGAAGATGAGGAAGGCATTGTGTGCACCAAAAACTGCATCAACATCTGCCTCAAATAAAGCAACAACATCTGCATCTAACAAATCTGCTGAAGTACCACCATTGTCAAAGGGTAAATCAGCTGCTACATCAACATCTACTTCTTCAGCTGGTTCCAAGAAAAGGAAAAGCAATTCATCGCACCCACCTCCTCCAATGCACCCAAAAGGAAGGTAACACATCCTAATTCTTCTACACCTTCATCTGCTGTTTTAACCAGACTTATCATGGTAATGTTAATATTGCTAGCCAATCAATCAACATTTCGAGCCACCATCAAAAAGAGTTAGAAAGCCTAACTCTAAATATCAAGAATAATATCATGAATGTATGAACTTGTTTTGACAGTTTTTAGTAGTACTCAGTTATGTTTTATGAATGTTGACAATATATCTTTTTAAGGATCTATGGTTTTAAAAATATGCTTTTTAATGTACTCAAATCTGCAAACATTACATTGATTCCAATGTTACATTTCTTTTGTTTACATGAGTTAACTTCTAACTTTGCACTTTAGCTTCACTTTGTCTTTAAATTGTGCACAAATTTGATCTTCAGTATTATTAAATTGCTTTTGTTTTTCCATAAAGATAGCATCAGATACCCATTGGAATTCTTCACATTTTTGGCATTTTAGGTACCCAATACCATAATTCCATGATGTTTGAGCTATGTTTAACATCCTCACCTTAGTTGAATTGCATTTGGGGTTGATACAAAGAGTCTTTGACCAAGGATATCAACAAATTTGTGATCACCAACACAAGCTTTACAACCTCCTTTGTACTGAGGTGGTGTGGTTTTAATACCATCATCAAACCATTCGAAGTATGAACACATAGGATTAGAGCAAGAGAAGAATTTGTTCCCTGAATTAGCACCATCTTTGACCTTTAAAAGTTTCCTAATACCATTACAAGGAACTAATTTACACCTACTGTAGATCCAAGGACAATCAATTGGTTGATGATTATTTTCGTTGCACATCTCACATTCCTGCAAATTAAAGAAAAAATTAAAGTGAGATTGATGATTATCTTCTTTGAGAAAAATTCTTGATAATGAACTTACCATTTTCATTTTCTCACTTGAGCTAGCCATTGTAACCAATAATTTGATTTGCTTCTGTGAAAATTCCTCATTTATAAGTAGACAAAAAGTTGCTAAAAAAATTTGACCGTTATTACAACGGCCGGAATTTGCAACGGCCGGATTTTACAACAGTCTCATTTTAACGGTCTGATTTTCAACGGTCGAAATATTACCCGTTTATTTTTAAGATTGAACACGTGTCACAATCCTAACTAGGACACGCTGGTCATTGTTTAAAAAGAAAACCCATTTCGGTAAATATAACCACCCAATCTCTGGCCGTCCAATTAAATAGCCACGTGTCGCAATCCTAACTAGAATTCATGTGCGTGTGGGTCATTTTAAAAGAAGGGCAAAATTGACAATTTTTGGCACGTGCGTGTCCACATGCTCACTGTTTTGACCACTTAACGATGTCAAACGGAATATATAACAGATTGGGGCATTTTAGTCGCGTTTTGGGGCATTTTGGTTTCTTGCCTAACGTCTGGGGCATTTTTGTTTCTTGGTGGTCCAAATTGGGGCATTTTGCCCCTTTACCCTATTTTCAAGTGATATACAGCGAATTGTTCCGGTAATAATCAGAATAAAGAAACCAAATCCGTTAACGCAGAAAAAAGGGAACTCTTGGGACTCTTTCAAAGTAGGACTCTTGCAAAACTTTCATGATCTCTTGCCCAGGTTACTTTCAGTTCCTTACCATAAATGTAGGAAGAACTAACGCCCGTAATTATAATTTGGGGAAAAAATAAGATTAGTGTGTTTTAAATATCTTGGTGATCAAGTCATTCTGATACGTATGCCTGGGTTAAGATCCTTAACAGCTTGTTGAACTGATTTAAGAATGCTTAGAATGAATATATACATTGAGGTGGTTAATGTTGGGTCAGTGCATTCCAGCAAACCAAGCATAACCTCTTCACAGCAAAAGATGCTTCCATTGAATTTGACAAGGAACTTAAAAGGTTCAAATTAGAATCAAGTAAACGAGTTTGGTGACAAATACCGGTGATCAAACTCAAATTAAAAATAAATAAACAAGGATGATAAGAAAATGCAAAATTCCCTAGTTGAAAATTTAACGATGTACGATACACATAAACCTTGTCCGTCTTCTCCTTTGGCCTTCTCTCTATCCCTAAATAAACTTGTTCCCCAGATCTGATAATTGTTCAATAACCTTATCAGCTCCTTTGGGATTTTTAAAGGATACTTGTTACTCAACAACTCCTCAGGATCATGATTTATGTTACGATATTAGTCGATTATCACTCTTTCTCCAAGTACATTTTGGGTATGTACATTCCTTCCTCGGCGTCCATGCCCCAGAGTTCTCTCCCGAAAGTAGATACCCATGGTAGGAAAAACCAACATAATTCCATGAACTTGAAGATCGATCTTCTTTATATTTAGCTAGCTCATCATATGCGCAATTACACTAAGTACAGAACAGTAAATGGTTGCTTGGCTTTTCTAGCACCATGGATTCTCATTTGAGAAATCCTTTTTGAACTAGAAGTGAAAACGAATTAAAAAGAAGATACACGGTGAGATCGGGTGATGCCTTTATATGCATTCTTTACTCCTTGCACATTTGCATAAATGTTATAGATAGACCCTCACATATTGCATAGTCGTTGTTACACGAACCAAGCGAAAGAGTAAAACCTTTTCTCCGTTAGGCTGCACTAATTAGGCAGTATTTTCTATTGTCCCACATTGAAAGAAAAAGCTGTTAAAAATTTGTTTAAAACTGTATTAGGAATGACAACTTATCGCCAATTAGCAGTGAGTTGGATGCCTAAGTCTTATAATCCTACATGGGTTATCAGTTCAGCAAAAGCAAATTATTATAATGAATCGTCTTTACTTTACTATAATAGTCCTACATGGGCTATTAGCAAACTCAAACTTATTGGAAATGCAATTTACTCTTCATAGTAGTGTTAGTGTGTGTCGGTCTAGGCCTCTCCACTCATTGCTAATTGGTTTTTTTTATGCCAACAAGAAGCTACAAGAAGAACCAAACTCAAACTTATTGGAAATGCAATTTACTCTTCATAAAAGCAAATTATAATGTTTAGAGTACTGTTGAGTGACTGCATTTGTTAGTCATCACCAAAGCGCTCTTTTAAGCTAAATATTTTGTTCCAGACGAGTTAATTAATGGAATCTGACAAGTCTCACAAAGGTTAGTTTAGCATTGCAATGGTGTCATCCATTAGATTGTTCTTTCTATCAAATTACTCTGTCAACTGATTATGGAGTTGAAAGGTTTTTTACCAGATGCAATTCAATCTACACAGTTTGCTGCATGAATATATGATCTTACTGTTGAAATGAAATACACTATGGGGTTTATGATTTTCTCTGTGTAGTCATAGTTTTATTGGATTAGTACTCGAAACGCTGTTACGGAAAAACCTTTAAACGTGCGCTGTTAGGAGTAGGAGGTTGGATTAGTCCATAGGAAGAGGGACGTGAATGATGGAAAATCCCTTTATGATCAGCAACTGCTTTCTTTACTCCATAGGAATTCTGGCCTACGGACATGTATGCTTTCTTTACTATAATAGTCCTACATGGGCTATTAGCAAACTCAAACTTATTTGAAATGCAATTTACTCTTCATAGTAGTGTTAGTGTGTGTGTCGGTCTAGGCCTCTCCACTCATTGCTAATTGTTTTTTTTTATGCCAACAAGAAGCTACAAGAAGAACCCTGCAAAAGCAAATTATAATGTTTAGAGTACTGTTGAGTGACTGCATTTGTTAGTCATCACCAAAGCGCTCTTTTAAGCTAAATATTTTGTTCCAGACGAGTTAATTAATGGAATCTGACAAGTCTCACAAAGGTTAGTTTAGCATTGCAATGGTGTCATCCATTAGATTGTTCTTTCTATCAAATTACTCATCAATCTGATTATGGAGTTGAAAGGTTTTTTACCAGATGCAATTCAATCTACACAGTTTGCTGCATGAATATATAATCTTACTGTTGAAATGAAATACACTATGGGGTTTATGATTTTCTGTGTAGTCATAGTTTTATTGGATTAGTACTCGAAACGCTGTTACGGAAAAACCTTTAAACGTGCGCTGTTAGGAGTAGGAGGTTGGATTAGTCCATAGGAGGAGGGACGTGAATGATGGAAAATCCCTTTATGATCAGCAACTGCTTTCTTTACTCCATAGGAAGAGGGAGGTGAATTAGAGTCATAATTTGGCGTTTATGATTTTCAGAAAGGTTTTTAAATTGTCTACAAACAAGATCTATTGTTGATTGTAGATTCGAATAAAAAAAGGAAATTTAGCTACGATGAAACTGGTTGCATTCTGCCTTAAACTAAGATAAAATAAATTATTCAAAAAATAGCTAGGATGAAAAAAGATATATCCTGGTTCCAAACTTAGAAAAAAATTTCTCAAAAAAATTTCTCAAAAAAATATAGGATGAATCTAACTTGAATTTGTTTGCATCCATGTTTAAATTAGTATGAAACTGATATCATCATGTTTTAAATTTGGTTAAATTTGTTTTTATCTATGCTAACCAGTATGAAACTGGTTTCATCTTGTTTTTGAATTGGTGGAATTTGTTTTCTCCCATGTTAAACCTAATACGAAATTGGATTCATCTGCGATGTATATGATTTCATCCATGTTGATAGTAAGATGATTGTCATGCTGCGCAATGCTCGCACAAGGGTGCACAGCCTTACTGCATCATGCTTGCCCATGGAATGAAGTTGAAGGTGTCTGCTATCTGCTCAATGCTCTGCAATTTGGTCATCAAGTCATCTAGAATCTTCTTCCAGGGTTTATGCACTGGATCTGTGGAAACGGGCCAAATCGACATGGGCTTGCAGGTTTGACCAACGAACTTGACTTTGACCAATAGGGTTGACTTTCGCCATTGACTGCATCTATCGATCTTTGACTGGCAGACAGTCTTGACTGGAGACATGGCTGGAGACTGGATGGAGGATGGCTGACAAGACGACTGACAACATGGATGGAGGCTGGATGGGAGCTCAACCGAGTAATTAGCTGGAAACTGGTTGGAAGCATCGCTGGCAACAAGGATGGGAATTGGTTGGCAGCACCGTTGGCAACATGACTGGAAACTGGATAAAAGCGCGACTGGCAATTTGGCTTCGGCAGACCGACGGTTGACTTATACCATTAACCAAAGGTTAAGTTTGACCGTTGAACGGTTGTTGACTTTATGAAATGGTGGACGAGCTGGTAGCTACGTTGGTTGTCTGGATGACATGCTTGGATGAGGGCCAAATGGTGATTCCATTAGCAATTTAGCCTATTATGTGGCATTTTTACTCATGGTACAAACAATTGTGTTATTTCTTTGCTTTCTGATGCCCCACCGTCGTAAGTTCAAAGTTGTTGCTATGGTTGTTGCCATGGCATTTATATTTCTGATCACAAAAATCGAAATGGAACTTTAGAAGTTTGGTATGCACTAGTGTTTATACTACTATTTGTAGGCTTTATTATATTGTTGACTAATCATCTCATTTTCTTACAATGTTTTCTACCATTCGATTGACAAATACATTGTTAAGGACAAAACTAATCTCAGATTCAATTCATTAGCCGTCGATAATCTATGGGCTATGGAACCTGGAGAGAGAATCAAGATGACGGGGATAGATAAGTGAGAATTAAGAAGATGGGCTGAGGTGGACTGGAGGACACTGAATTTACACGCTTCACAAATAATTTTATCTTCAGGGATCATTGAGGAAACAATTATCGTGTTCTTAAAAAAAAAGAAAAGTACAATAATGGACTACTTTTGATATTATCCCTCTTAGTATTTTCTCAAATTAAGTCCCCAAAAAAAATTAGAAGCACCAAAGCACAATTTTTTTCTCCGCAAAACATCTAGGACCTGCAACGCACGGTCGGAGCATCTAGTTTATTTATAGGTATGTGAGGAAATCTCCACAGTTAAACCCTAAATCATATTCTCCTGCCCCCTTTTCTGCAACCAGTTTGGGCGACTTAGCAATATAACTTACCCTATAAAGCGCATCAATCTATTTTCTTTAGCTCAAAATGGAATTTGATTCTCTTTAGTAAAAAAAAAGTTGGTTAGCTTGAAGACATAACCAAAAATTGCTTTAAGCGCAATGCGCGGGTTAGATAACAAAGGTTTTAATGTATCCGTTAAGTACTTGGCGATAATTATCATCACATTAGTTATAGTAGTCTTTGAATCAACTTGTATAATTTGTTCTTGATATACACATGGTGAGTAATGTACAAATGTTGTTTGTGCACAAAAATTATCTGCTTGTTTTATCTTGTTGATAGGAATAAAATTACGGACGGGTTTTAAGTTCAGTGGATAATCACGGCCAGCTGGTAAAAATTTCATGGGGCTGAGGACTCCAATCTAAGAATAAAAAAGAGGCAATATGGCATGCCATAATCGTAGTACAAGACAATGGAAGTTCATTAATGTTTCTATACTTTGCATCAAAACTTGTTGTTTGTAACCAAAATTACTTTGGGAACGAAACACAATTGAATGGATAGTTGGGTGTGTTTTTAGGGTTAGGAGGCAAATTGAAGGATAAATAGAAGACAAAGATAGACGCGGGTTTTACGTGGTTCGGCATGGTTTGCCTACGTCCACGGGATAATCCCCTTGGGGAGAAATGTTTTCTTGATATTTCTATTACATTGTCTGTTTTCTCTCCTCCTTGCCCCCCTCTATGATTTCTGCTCCTCCCTATTTATACAATTCAATATCTAATTTCAACATAAACATAAATTGCATTAACTGCTCATTCATGTCTCCATATTCAATTATATATGTAACAGCTGGGATTAATTCTGCATGTGTTAAACTGCTGTAACAGACGGTTGACCTTGACTATTGACCGCCCGTTGACTTTGACCATTGACCGACCATTGACTTTGATAGTTGACCGACTTTGACCATTGACCGGTCTGTGCAGGAGAGTGGACTGCCTTGGTTGACTGGTTAGCGGGCTTGGATGAGGACCAAAAGATGATTCGAGTATCAATTTGGCCCATTAAGTGGTATTTTTACTTATGGTACAAACATCGCCCCGTCTTAACCTCCAACTTGTTGGGGGTTAAGAAAATTCAGTTTTCCTTAGTCAATGATAAAACTCTCCCCCAAGTGTGGATTATTAATACTGAGGTGATTGGCGAATTTCCCTTGTTTTTTGCGAAAATCACAATCAAGACGCCCCCAAGTGAGGCTATTGTGATTGGGAGATTGGCGGGAAACAATTGAGCATGAACCACTGTTGTTTGCAAAATCAGGATCGAAGGATGAACTGTTCTGAAAAAGAAGCGTGATGCTTGAGCAGAGTGGTATTGTGAGTGAACGATTATCACTGATGTAAAACTGAACTGCGGTAGTTGCGTAAGATTTGACTGCGATGGCCACAAAAAACTGTCCTTTACAGTAAAGAGCAAAACTGCACTGCAGCATCTGTGATCAGTTGGACTGCAGGAGTTGCGAATGAAGCTGGAATGCAGCAGCTTCGAGCATTGCAACAGCTTCGATCAGCTGTACTACAGGAACTGCGAGCCTCACTGCAGCAGCTGCGTTCAGATGGACTGTATAAGTTGCGAACAAAGCTGGACTGCAATAACTGTGATAAGTTGGACTGCAGCAGCGACGAGCAAAACTGAACTGCAACAGTTGTGATCAGCTGGATTGCAGAAACGACGAGCAACACTGCAGCAGTTGCGGTCAGCAGGACTGCAGGAACGACGAACAAAGCTGGACTGCAGTAGCTTCGATCAGCTGGACTGCATCAGCGATGAGCAAAGTTGAACTGCAACAGCTGCGATAAGCTGGATCACAACAACGATGAGAAACACTGCAGCAGCTGCGGTCAGCTGGACTGCATCAGTTGCTATCAGCTGGACTGCATCAGCTACGATCAGCTGGAATGCGGCAACGAACAAAGTTGCACTGCAGCAGCTGCGACCAGCTGGACTGCATGAACTGCGAGCATGGCTGGAGTGCATCAGCTGCGACCAGCTGGACTGCATGAACTGCGAGCATGGCTGGAGTGCATCAGCTGCGACCAGCTGGAATGCAGCATCAACGAACAAAGCTACACTTCAGCAGCTGCGATCAGCTGGACTACAGGAAAAACGATCCTCACTGCAGCAGCTGCGATCAGCTGGACTGCAGAAGATACGAACATGATTGCAGCAGCTGCGATCAGCTGGGATGCAGGAGTACAAACCTAGATGGACTGCAACAGCTTTGATCATCTAGACTACAAAGCAGATTTGATCAGCTGGACTGCAGCAGCAGTTTGGGAACTGGACTTAAACAGTTCGATAAACCTAGGTATAATGATTGCAAATAAAACTAGACAACATCGATTCGTCAACTGAGTGCAACAGATCACATCGATTCGTCAATTGAGTCAGAATTCGTATGCAGCGGATTTGCATCGGTTCGTCCAATCGAAATAATAATGATTACTTTTGAACTGGAGTACAATAATTCAATCAACATAACTATGGTAGTTTAACATTACTGATTGTAATAATTGCATAAAAATATTATGGTGTATGCGCGCCCCCTCTTAATCCTGCAATTCATTGGAGGATTAAGAAATTCGGGTTACCTGAAGTTTCGATTTTCAGAAGTTTAATTCCTCATTGCACTTAGGCACTATGTAACTCTCCCCCAAGTGTATGGAGTGTTACACAGCTCGCCCCAAAAGAGCTATTTTCAGACCATGAGGTGTTACATATCTCGCACCCAAGCGATTGTTAGTCACATTGAAGTGATATGAAACTCGCCCCCAGAAGATAATGATTGTTGTTCTGCTCAATGCTCGCACAAGGGTGCACTGCCTTGCAGCATTTTGCTCGCGCATGGGATTTGAAAATTTCTGCTATTTGGAATTCGCACGGGGGGCCAATCCCACTATTCCATATACGCGCAGAATTGGAATGTGTGCATCTCCTCATGAGAAAGTGCTCGCCACATTACACGTGTCTCGCTGAACGAAAGTACGCATGATTATATCGAAATATGCAAAAATATGTAAATTGTATTCTTTCCTTATTGTAAATGTTACCGCGACTTCGTTTATGAAGTGATTAGGATGCCCACTGGCTATGTAGGTGTTTTCCAGCGACGATGATTCGTATAACTGCCTTAGCGTCTCGTCTCGACTTAGTAAATTGATTTTTCTATGGGACTGGAATGCACCAGTTAAGTCCAAATTGGATTGAAGACAGTTGCCATGGAACTCAGCAGTTCTACCAATCTGAACTGTAGTAATTACAAAGGACTACGGTAGTTCTATCAACTGGCCAACAGTTATTGCTGTGAAACTGGATTACAGCAGTTCGATCAACTGACTGTAATAGTTTTGTGGAAAAGGACTTCAGCAGTTCGATCAACTGGACTGCAGTATTTTCGGTGGTGATTGAATGAGACCGTTTCTGGTGTTGTCATTTTAAATTTCTAAAAATTTAATTTTCTCCGAAAATTGAAATTTCATCTTCACGACGTTAGGAATTGTCATACGATCTCAACGGGCCGAAAATCACCCAGTTTGGATGCACGAAGAAGAAGTTATCGAAGAATTGGTTGGTTAGAGCCTTGCTCTAAATATGTTGATGTCTTGATTTCACCAAAAAATATTATTCTCTAACTGAAAATTTTTACCTTCATGTCCTAGGATACTGACATGCGATCGCAACGAGCCAAAAATCATCCAATTTGGACGTGAGACGAGGAAGATATCAGCGAAACAAATTTTTAGACCAAGCCCAAGTGGTGTGAACATATCTGCAAGGCAAGAGAAATGGGGCGGAATCATCCAAGGTCCATGAAATTAAGTTGATCCGCGCTACATGTGATCAGGGCCACGGTATTAAGTTGCATAGAGTTTCGCCGAATCGGGAGCATGGAATTATCTTGCGCCGCGTTGTACTGAATCAAGATCACCAATTAATCTTCTCCGACTAATCACATCAGCCGACTAATCGACCCTTGATCGGATAAAACTCGTTTATTTCCGCTCGGATGTGGCCACTGGCTTTCGCTGCTGCCGCCGTTTGTCGCCGCCGCCGTCGCTAGCCGCTGCCGCCATTCGCCGCCGCTGTTGCTAGCCGCTGCTGCTCGTAATGGCCTCGGGTCTGGTCGTCGGGTCCTGCCGCCGGCTTTTGATTTTGATGTGAAGTATAGTATCAAATTTGATGTACCAAAAAGCATCAACGGTCTGTGTGTTCTGCGTATCGAATATTGATGTACCACCCTTGCATCGAACTGTTGCTGAGAATGAAATTTTGACATATCTGGGAACATCGACGTTTGATGTATTCATAAGCATCATCGGTCGTTAAGCGAAGGTCATCGAAGTTTGATGCACCCCGAAGCGTCGAAGTTTCCTAAGAATTGAAGTTTGATGTAACATGGAACATCAATGTTGGGTGTACCTCAATGCATCAGCGGTGGAGAAGCAAAGACATCGGAGCTTGATGTACCTCGAAGAATAAAAATTTCTTGACGTGGGTGATGGGGACCCTGAGGTGGGTGATGGACTACTAGGGTAGGTGAACGAAATATTTAAAGTGGGTGAACAGATCTTGCTGACAGGGTTTTCGGCTTTTGTCGCCGCTCGCTGCTGCCGCCGGGTCGAGCCGCCGGTTTTTTTTTTTTTTTTGAAACCTTTCGCAACACATTTCTGGAACTATGATCTATGCTCTCGGACTTTTGGTGACAGGTTACGTTGACTTGTTGTCTTTTCCTTGAAAACTTTTTGTAACAGCCCTATGGGTTTTTAGCAACGGTTGGATGGACTGTTGCGTTTTCCTCCTGGAATTTTCACCATGATTTTCCCGCACTTTTGTGGCGCTTTCTGGATTTTTCTGAGATGCTTTTCTGGAGGTTTTCCATTGGGTATTCAATCACCTTGAGATGTAGACAACTTGACAACCTTGCTATCATGAAGGTATTGATTTTGATATACAGTAAACTCGAACAGGTGGGTAGTGCGTTATTTGAGAAGCAAATTTTTCTGAAATTCGATCTTGAACATGCTGCGGATCAAACATCCTGACAACAATTTGGGTGATTTTTGCAGTGAGTCATCTTTGGTGACTCCCGAATGCGATATTGGACTGCAGCAGTTGTGATCAACTAGACTGCAGTAACTGTAATTAACTGGTTTGCAGCAGCTGCGATCAGCTGGGTTGCAGTGATTGGAAACAAAATTGGACCAAGCCATGTTGAAGATCGAACATCCAACAACAATTGCCAACGTTTTTGATGGTATTCCACTCCAACTTTTTTCAGCGGACTGAACATTTTGGCAACATTTTCATCAGACTTTGTAGTGATGCAATTTCAGTGGTTTCCGCAGGTAATAGCTTCAACAAATCTGAAACATCGAATCTGGATTGCAGCAGTTGCGATCAACTGGACTGCATCGGTGATTTTTCAAGATGCTCTGACAGCTTTCTCACGGATACGATTTTAAAGCATTTTCTACAACTTTTCTCAATGGGAAAACACGATTTCTTTTCTCGTATTTCCCCTTAGTCGGCGCCAATGTTTGTACCCAAAATTACTTTTGGGCACGAAACACAATTGAATGGATAGTTGGGTGTTTTTAGGGTTAGGAGGAAAATTGAAGGATAAATAGAAGACAAAGATAGACGCGGGTTTTACGTGGTTCGGCATGGTTTGCCTACGTCCACGGGATAATCCCCTTGGGGAGAAATGTTTTATTGATATTTCTATTACATTGTTTGTTTTCTCTCCTCCTGGCCCCCTTCTATGATTTCTGCTCCTCCCTATTTATACAATTCAATAACTAATTTCAACATAAACATAAATTGCATTAACTGCTCATTCATGCCTCCATATTCAATTCTATATGTAACAGCTGGGATTAATTCTGCATGTGTGAAACTGCTGTATGTCCAGGTAATGCATGCATTGAAAGCTATAGGAATTAATGATGCATGCCTTCATGGTGATTTATGTATGAAACATCACAATTATTCTTCCTGATAAATTCTGCATGCTGGAAAGCTGGACTAGCGGCTGGCAGTTTGGATGGATGCTGGTTGGCAGCATAATTGGATGGTAGACTGGATGGAGGTCGGTTGGCAGCATGGTTGAATGGCAGACTGGATGGAGGTCGGGTGGCAGCATGGTTGGAGACTGGTTAGCAGTGCGGAAGAGTTTTTGGCTGGGAATTGGTTAGCAGCGTTGCTGGTTACAAGACCGAAAATTGGCTAGGAGAGCGATTGTCTTCGATAGTTGACCGACGGTTGACCTTGACTGTTGACCGGCCATTGACTTTGACTGTTGACCAACCATTGACTTTGATAGTTGACCGACTTTGACCATTGACCTGTCTGTGCAGGTGAGTGGACCGCCTTGGTTGATTGGTTAGCGGGCTTGGATGAGGACCAAAAGATGATTCGAGTATCAATTTGGTCCATTAAGTGATATTTTTACTTATGGTACAAACACTTGTTTAGTGATGCAAGCGGTGCTGCATACTGTGTAGTTGCAGCTCAACATTTTATGGGATTTATCGAAGAAGATGTTTCATCTGTCCAATGGGACAACATCTCCTGTTATTGATGTGCAATTAATCTCTGTTAGAAATGGTGCTTGCAGGTGCATTTTCAATTTCGTAGTAGCACTAGTGAAAAAGATTTAACATGTATGTTGTATTAGCACTTGTAGATTTGGCAGGGTAGCTTGTTGGAAAATGGAATTGATTAATGTCTCGTGTTTATGTGGATTAATGTCTCTTGTATCTATGTGATCAAGTCAGTCCGATGGGTTAAGTGCTTGATGAATTGAGTTAAGAATCCTAATCATTAAGAAGGTGAAATTACAGATTTATAACCGGTGTATAGGTACAAAAGTTACAGATTTATGACCGGTGTATAGGTACAAAAGTCTTTTATGTTTCTTATAAATCAAAAACCACTTGGATTTAAGTTACTCATGTTAGGTTCTAGTAATGGTCTGGTACTTTGTTCAGTTAGTTTATATCCTCGGAAGACCGATGCCACGTATCATGTTTGTAATCCTCTAACTTAGAAATTGGTTTCACTTCCTTCACCACAGCCATCAGGCTCCCAGACTAAAGGAATCAGTGTTACTGGTATATTTTGTGAGTATTCAACATCATTCGCAAGTTGTACATATCCCAAAATTTGATACCCCTTCGAAGAATTTCAATGTAGTTATGTTTTGTTCAGATCTCCGAGTATAGGAAAGTTTCCTGTGATGAAAATGTGTGGGAATGGTCTAATTTTGATTAAGTTGTTATCCTTAACGGTGTTTTTTTTTTTTTTGGTTGAAGGGCGACATGAATTGTTAGTTTACAATCTCAATCAGAAAAATAAAAGTGACGAAAATGGATGTACGTAGTCTGATCAATTTACCAGGCGAGGAGTTTGATGATGCTGATCTTTGTAACTGCAGTAGTTGTATTGGGGAATCTGAAGGCTGGGTTTGTTACGCTAAAACTAGATGGACAGAAAGTGGAATTTGTGTGAGTGTTTGGGTGCTCAATAAAGTCAACTGTAATGTTGTTTTGTTCGGTTGCAAGAAACTCTGATTAGATAAACCTAGTGATGGTACATGCATGTCGATTGGTGAGCCTGGAGGACAAGTTACTATGGGTTCTTCATAAAAGGAAAAATAATAGTGGCTACTGGGATTCGATCCAAGGTGTAAGCCCCTAAAAGAAGGCTTATGGACATGTTTCTAATCCTTGTACTATCTATTTTTGATGCACCGTAGTGATACCCAATAAGAACTTCAGGGCTTCCTCAAACACAAGCGAAGAAATTTTGGGGATTTTTCTAGGGTTTTTTGGTCTCGAATTGTTGGCGATGGTTTCTTCTACAACTTATTGTTCATCACTAACAGAAGATATATTGATCGAGATCTTTACTCATCTTCCTCTGAATTCAATCTATAAGATTAAATCGCTCTCAAAGGTATGGTTATTTAACCTCTCACAGCCTAATTTCATAATCAAATGGTTTCATATAAATTGTGAGTCTCTCCCATGGATTCTCTATTATTCAATTCATGATCGCCGCATTACTGATGACGATGATGATAAATTCCCTATGAAATCTAAGATGGCATATAATGATTTACATTCAGATTTTATGTCTAGAAATGAACATTTGTTCTCTTTGAAACTTCTTATGGATCACAACCCATTTGGAGCTAGAATACTCCTGTTAGGTTCTAGTAGTAATGGTCTGGTACTTGGTATTTCACGTATTTCAACTGCTCAGACAAGATATCATGTTTGTAATCCATTAACTCAGAAATGTGTTTCAATTCCTGAACCACCACCGCGTACCGAGTTGAAAGGATTCGATGTTAATTGCATATTTTGTGAGTGTTCATCATCATTCACAAGCTGTTATAAAGTTGTACGTATCCCACAATTCGATGAGCCTTCGAAGAGAATTCATGTTGACATATTTTCTTCTGATCTGGGTTTATGGGAAAGGTTTCAAGTTTCGTGCGATGAAAATGTTGTGTGCGGAAGGTCGAATTTTGATAAAGTTGTTATCCATAATGGTGTTTTATTTTGGATTGAAGGGGAGCATAGATTGTTTGTTTACAATCTCAATCAGATAAATAAAAGTGAAGGGCATCAATGTAGTTTGATTAATTTGCCAGATGAGGAGTTTGGTGATGCTGAATTTAGTAACGCCCGTTGTAGTATTGGGGAGACTGAAGGCTCCGTCTGCTATGCTAAAATTAGATGGACAGGAAGGGGAATGACTGTGAGTGTTTGGATGCTCAGTGAGGTCAACTGGAAAATATTGCACAAGGATATTTCAATGGCTGATATCGTAGCAGAAGCGCGTCCTCGGATAGGAAAAGTTGCCCCAATAAAACTTTTTGGTTTCAGTCCGGTAGACCAAAATGTTATCTTTCTCGGTTGCAGGAACTGGGTTTGGAGGTTTAATATCCAAACCAGAAGCTTTGAGGAGCTCTGCCTGGATAGCAGACATGTACGTGATGCAGGTGTGATGTTCCTGCCATTTGTGCTAAAGCCAATGCCAACAATACTTCCACCGCCCTCTTGGATAGGCACTTAAAAGTAATCGTTGCACTTTAAACTGAAGAATTCATTTGTCTCCTTTCAGCTATTTCTAGTCTTCCTGTTTGCGTATTCAAGAAGTCAGTGACGAATACTAGGCCTTAGATGCGTTAATTTCCTTTCAAACCGCTTTTTTATATCATGGTTTAATGTTTTATGTTTGGTGTATCAAGAAACTTTCTTCTTTTTGTATTACAACAATGTTAACTTAAGCACTACACTGTTTGATATTTATATTTAATGTTTCCAAAGGTTGTTCTTCGAAGATAAAGCTGTGGGTGAGCAGGAGTAGGAGGTTGGACTAGCTAGTCATCCGTTACATATTATATAAGTCTAGATACATCAGTTGATGTTTCTTCAAGACTGAATTTTTGGCTGCTTGAATTCGATCTCAGGTCTCCGAGCAGACATAGCAGTAGTGGTTATCCTAATGTTATTTTTGCTCAAGTTCTCCTTCCATGCTTTTTAACTTGAAACACAGGAAAGCTTGTAAAAAAATTTTTGATCTATCGAACGCAGGAAAGCTGGTAATGATATTGTTTTTTATTTCCGTTCACAGTGTGCTATCGACTAAAGACTTCGAACTTGGGATGTTAGTATCATTTGTACCTGCCATTGAAAGTTAGAGTGTGCAAGTTGAACCGTGTGGTAAGTGGTAACAGTAAGTAATTATGAAAACAGTTCAAAGAACATCTTTGATCGTGTGTAATATTTTTTCTCAACAGTGGAGGTGATAGTAAGACTTTTTGGAAGACTTGAACCCAACTGTACTGTAAGAAGCATTCACCATGACTCAAGTTTAATAACCAGAGAACAATTCAAGCATCATAGGAAACAAGACGTTGATGCAAATACCAACTTAGATTAATTAGTTTCCTTTCTTTATAACAACAAAGATTAATTATCCGATGAATGAACCTAAAACCCAGGGAAGTATTACAATCTGAAGAATATGCAGACACTGCCATTTAAATGTCTTAGATTGATCTTGCAGATGATTGATATGATCTTTTTGGTCCACGATTACTTTTCAGTGCGGGATATCTCTTGAAAGTTTCTCTTGCAGTTCACTTAAAGTAAGTGATATTTCCTTCATGGTCGGCCTTTTCTTTTGCAACATATTTCAAACATCTTTTTGTGAGTTAAAGTTTAGCCACAACCAACACATCATCTATTTCTCCTTCATTTACAAAGTGGGCATTTAATGCCTCATCTATTTCCCCTTCATTTACAAAGTGGGCATTTAATGCCTCAGACAAGAGATTTTGTTTCATTGAATTAAAAAAATATAAGGCTACAGATTTTACGACAGGCAATAATTTCTTAAAGAAGGCTGCTGCTGGGATTCGATCCAAGGTCCTACCAACCACTAAAACGTTGGGGCCAAGTCAGATTATTGAGCGGCTACGATCACATTTTTTGATGCATTGGTGTGATATCCAACCAAAAACTTCAGGGCTTCATATAGCCTAGTATTTTTACTTTACTAGGTTTTTTATCTATCTAGGGTTTTCGGTCTCTTAACTGTTGGCGGCGATGGTTTCTTCTTCAACTAGGTTCACAGATGATATCTTGCTCGAGATCTTTACTCATCTTCTGGCAACTATTGCACAAGGATATTTCAATAGATGGTGTCTTAGCAAAACTGTGTTCTCGGACAGATAATCAACAAGGACAAGAAATCCAAGTTTTAGGTTTCAGTCTTGTCGACCGTAATGTTGTTTTGCTCGGTTGGAAGCACTGGATTTGGGCGTTTAATATCGAAACCAGAAGCATTGAAGAACTCTGCCTGGATAACGGACATGTAGGTGTGATGATCTGGCCAATTGCTGTAAAACCAATGCCAACGGTACTTCCACTTCCCTCTTGGATAGACACTTAAAAGTCATGTTTGCTTTTCAAGCTAAGAAACTCATGCATCTCTTTTCAGCTATTTTAATCTTCCTATTTGCGAATTCAAGAACTCAATGACGAACTCGATGGCTTAGGTGCACTGCTAGATTTTGTTCGAGTACAATGATATTAATATGATATTTTGTTATTTTTGCTTAATGTTCTTAATTTGGCGTGATCAGTGATGTAATTCCCGACTTTATCAAGAAACTTCAAGTCTATTCTATGAATTTAGTACACTGTTTCTCTCTGTGATCAGTTTCTATCACTAGTTTAAACTCAAACTGCATGATATGACTATGGGTGAGCAGGAGTAAGAGGTTTGACGGGTCATCAATTGCATACTTTGCATAAGCTATTATTCGTTAAGCTAAATTCATGGCTGCAGGACTTTGTCCCAGGTCTTCTGACAAATACACCAATGTGGTGTTCCGAATCTGTGACTTAACAAAGACCAACCATGTTAACAAACCGAAGAAGACTCGGCATTTCCAAACCATTACAATGCCATGAAAGTGCATGCATGCTTCTAAACTTAAAATACAGAAAAGCTGGTAATAAAATTGTTCTTTCATCTTCATTCATAATATGTAGGACTGAAGATGATTCGAACTTGTGATGTTACTTTGGTTGATACCCGCCATTGCAAGTTGGAGGGTGCAATTTAAACGGATGGTAAAAGTGAACGAGTATGGAAACAGTTCAAGTGCTCAAAGCATGTCTTAATTAGTTGATCCAAGTGGAGTATCTGCACAAAAGTTGGTTGAGACACGAACTGAAGACAGTTGAATAACACAGATCAGATCCCAATTGCAACCAACTCCGTTATCATACTAAAGTGGAAAACCATCATCGGACTGCAATAGCACACAACTTAATGAAGAGTATTATTATGCGGCAATAAATAGCACTTTCCCGTATTTCAATAGCACTTTCTAGTATCTTAAACGGTGAGCTAATAATTAGCACACAACTTCAGAGTTTTATTATGTTCAGGTCTCTAGTTACCTAATTTAATTAGAATTTAGATTGTAACCCGACTAATCTCTATAAATACTAAGTTTTTATGCTTCCTCTTCTTCACAAACATCCACTGGTGCTTTCCTTCCGGGGAGTCAGTCTGTCAAAGGAGAATTCAATCTTTCTGAAGAGCTAGATTAATCATCAAAGTTATATATAATGGGTCATCTCCACCACCATCATCACCATGGAGGTCATCACCACCACCACCATCACCATGGAGGTCATCACCACCACCACCACAGTGGAAGCGATAATCCAGTGGGCCATCATCACCACCATCCTCACCATGGAAACGATAACCCAGTGGTTCACCACCACCACCATGGAAGCGATAATCCAGTTGGTCATCATCACCACCACCATCCTCACCATGGAAACGATAATCCCGTGGGTCATCATCATCATCGTCATCATAATCTAGTGATAACTTGGTTTTTTATTTCTTGTTATTATCGTTTTTTGAAATGCTTTGGTTGTGATAAAGAAGAATAAGTGTTAGATTGTTGTTTCTTTCCGGCTTTGATAATTTTGGGTTATGGTACATGTACTTACGTAAACTCCATAAGCAATCGATAATGAATTACATAACAAGAATTATCGACAGACAACGAACAATCTGTACGCCCTAATATGATTTACATAACTGCACATATCCGTGGTTTGAACTAATCACGAACTAGATTTTCTTTCGAATCCAAGGATACGATATTTTGTTCTTTTTGCTTAATTGTTTTGGATTTAGTGTGGTTGTTGTCACACCTTCAAACGCCCTAGGAATTTTCTGCGAAAGTGTAACCCGGCAGCACAATGGTTCTGTGAATAAAGCTTCACCCACTTGCACTACAGCCTTATAAGTTTGCACCTTTGCAAATAGCCAACACTTCAGGATAACAGCGGAAGTCTTTACATCCTTCTTTCACTTCTCTAAACTCATCAAATGCACCCCATAATGCACCCAATTCATGCCATACTTTACCAACAACAATCAGCCAACCAAGAACACTTAGAACATGACACAATCAACTCTTTTTATTGCATCAAAGGGAAGAAATACAAAACTTGCCCACTAGGGGACTTAAACATACTTTTTCACTCCTTGAACCAAGTCTAAGTCTTACAAAAACTCTCCTACTTACTCACATATGCAATCTACACTCTCACATATGTTAGCTTACTCTCACACAGGCTAGGCTGCCCATTTCCCATGCCTTAGGACTATTTATACAGCAGCTTTTCTTGGCCAAACCGTGCATAATCGTTACACACGCTAGAGACAGCCATCTGTCTCGGGGAGCAGTTTCATAACCGCCAACTACTATGCCAACTGGCCAGTCCTCCTTTAATCTTGCGCCAATCGTCCAACACCTGTTTTCTTGGCAGTTAAAACTCTTCTCCCTCGATTATAAACTCCTTTATAACCGCTCCTCATCATCACGCGTCATTGGAATGCTTGTGAAGCTCGTAACCAACTTGTAACCGTCACTTGAGCCTTATTGCGCCACTTGTCTTGGCCTACTGGATTCTGCCTTGCGCCAACGTACAACCCTCTTGGCCCTGCATTTTTATTATTCTAAGCTAATGCACGGACACTCTTTAGGCTTTACTTGTCGAGGACAACTCCTTAAGCTCACTCTAGTTACTCGTGCGTCATATATGTTTCGCTACGCCAATTCGCTTGACAACAACAATGCAACTCTTGCATTACTAACTCGTTTGCATTGTTCAATCTTTGGCCAGCCTTGAACCAATGTTATAGACCACTCTTAGTCTATTTCACTCTACTTGTATCATCCTTTGAGTTTGGGCCAACTCAACTTCACGGATATGCCTTAATGCCAACATCGCATGTTGCATTTGTCACTTTGGCCTTGTCTTGCCTTCACCTCAATGAAGCCTTATTGTGTCGGTCAATAAGCTTCATTCCTTAGCCAAATGTCTTTACAGTGTAGCGCTACCTTTTTGCTTCACTGGCCCTGTAGGGTCATGTCATTCTCGACACTTAACGGTCTATACAGTATACCGCTATTATGGCTTCGTAATGCGCCATTACGGCGGAACTCTGACTTGGCCTGCAACTCTGTGACGCGCCATCATTATGCGACACTTGCAGCACCGTAATAGACCTCCCCCACCTAATCCGTTCAACGCCCTCGTTGAACGCAACCAAGTATACTCAACATACTTGTTCTTCGGCCTTGTACACTCCTGAGCCACTCAGAATTCAACAACCTTATTTAGCATTCCTTCCTTCCAAAACTTTATGTCTAGTAATACATGCCATAACTTAGCTTTACTTCTTTTCCATTGATCTCATATACTTGAACCACTTCTCGGCGTCGTGCACTACGCTTACGTTGCTACTCAAATCATGCATCAATACCCAAATGCCAATCTGAAATTCTTCTTAGCCAATTCCTCCAAATTTTGGCCTGAATTTCGCCTTGAATCATTTGTGCCTAAGTGTACGCACTGAATGATTCTTCTCAAGTTGATCACCATGATCATTGCCATCGATTCCCGACTTCGCCTCTTGCATCTCACTCAACGTGATAAGGACTTATAAACGACTTGGTTTCATTTTCAATCAATTTTGTTAGGAACATTTCGTTGAACTGTTGTTCTTCGCGCTCTTCATTAAGCACGTCATAAAGTGAATAGGGGTTCTCTTTGCATTAGACACCCGAATTCAACACTTCATGCCTCGCCAAACTCTGATTATGTAAACAACATTCAAGAACTCATTTCTATGAATGTGGCCATCAAGTATAAACTCTATACTTATGCCATTTTTCATACTCGAACTGGAATGGTGAGTTTTCTTTTCTTAACTTCCATGCAACAAAACTATTGAGTTGCATAGCCCATTTAAAACTGTGACTAACTATCTCTTTGGACATATCATTAGCTAACCCTTTAGCTGTCCATATGCTACGCCTTCAAAGCCAATATGTCTCCAAATACTTCTTTGAACTGCATTGCTACTTGCCTGGAAAGTGTGTGTGTCTTTCTCTAAGGCCATGAGTTCTACCCAACTCATGCTTGCTGATGATGTGATTTCTTACTTGCTGCATTGCTTGCACCGTCGCTGACCATCTGCCGTCGTGCTATTCTGCAATTCCCAAACAGCAACATCGCTTTTCCACCAACTAGGACCCTCGTCCTGTGCTTTGCTTATTATCTTTCAACTTGTCTTGCTATTGCATACGTTAGGCTAAGTATGCTACTTGCAGCATCTCACCATGAACTAGTTTTACATCGTAAATAAAGAGGCAAGACTTTATAAACGAAAACACTCTCGTTCATTACTGCTCTTACATAACAAGACCATGTACCATTACATGATTGATCATCGACTGACCTCTTTTGGAAAGCTAAAACTTCATTAATAAAGCAACTTGCTTACACCAAAGAAAAGTATATACAAACTTGAAGACTAAAATAAAAGTCTGTACAACCAAATTCTACACACAAAGTTTGCAACAACTAACAACTAAAGCTAACATAAAACAAGGCCACAAACACTTTTGTTTTGGCATTAAAGTGTCGCCAATGGAGACAGAAACACTTACTCTTGTCCTTAGATTAGTTTCTTACTTTGTCGAAGTGAGCAACGACTTCGCTGCGCGGTCTCTTCCTTGAACCTTCACTTCGGCCTTCACGAGTCTTTCTAGAATGACCCCCATAGTCATTCCCAACTGATACATTAAGTTGTGCTTTGAGTGGATAGCTTCTTGCGAAATGCAAACCTTTGCAGATGAAACATCCCCTATACTTCCGGGATGAAGGGAATAATTCATCCTCCTTCGGTTCATGCTTGCGCTTACTTCCTACAGATTTTTCCTTCCTTTTGGCTTCACCTTCACAGCTTTGCACATCTTCAGTCGTTGTGCAGCTAGTAAGTCCTCTTACCACTTGAATAGCCATCTGGATACTCTGGATTTTGCGCTTCTTAAGTTCATCAATCACACTTGAACTTGTGCCAGCCAGAAATTGGAACATATGATATTCTTCACTCATGCCACGCACTTCTTGCACCAATGCAAGGAAGTTTTCAGCCTAGGCATGTGGTGTACTCATCATTTTCAGCCTACGTAAACTTTCTCTTGCATACCAAGAACCATTGCTCGGCCAAAACTGACATCTCAGTCCCTCTTTCATGTCATCCCATGCCATAGGATTGGCATAACCATCCGCTTCATCTTCGTGCAGCATAGTTCTCCACCAAACCTTTGCATCACCACCAAGGTAATTGCCTGCGAGAGTTACTTTTTGTCCTTCCCCAGTTTCATTCGCCTCAAAGTATGCCTCAACGTCATACAAGAAATTCTCAATTTCCCTAGCATTTCTGGAACCAAAGTAAATTCTTGGCTCAGAGACTCGACTTGAGCTTTCTCCATGCACGTTTGCCCCTACAAACATGTCGTTACTGATTAACCCGCGAATGCTTGCCACTTCCTCAGACATTTGCTTCTCATGGCTTGTTAGTATGGTCTTTATGTCACTGAATTGCACCTTTAATTCAGTCACTTCAGCATTGGTTTCACAATTCAACAAGGTTGCATCAGACACCTTGTCCTCGACTGCACCTTCCCTTTCGTCAAATTCTTTAAACCAATCTGATGTCCTTCCTTCAAGTAGGTCTAGCCTGCCCTTATCTTTAGAAAAAAGAGGATTTACAAGGCTATCGCAGCCCATGTCTATGACAAAATCATCAAGATTACTGCCATACTCCTCAAGCTGATCAAAGGTACCCGATAGTTCTTCGTCGATCATCATGCCATTAGAACTCATTTCTAATGCAATATTCTAAAAATAATGCGCCACTTACTTGCTCACAGGAAAATAACTTTAGAGGGAAAGAATCACTAGTGTATTATCCAACAAATACACTTGAACTGTGTACCAAACACAGCTCTGATACCTGAATTGTCAAACCTTCAAAAGCCCTAGGAATTTTCTGCGAAAGTGTAACCCGGAAGCACAATGGTTCTGTGAATAAAGCTTCACCCACTTGGACTTCAACCTTATAAGTTTGCACCTTTGCAAACAGCCAACACTTCAGGATAACAGAAGAAGTCTTTACAGCCTTCTTTCACTTCTCTAAACTCATCAAATGCACCCCATAATGCACCCAATTCATGCCATACTTTACCAACAGCAATCATCCAACCAAGAACACTTAGAAAATGACACAATCAACTCTTTTTATTGCATCAAAGGGAAGAAATACAAAACTTGCCTACTAGGGGACTTAAACAGACTTGTTCACTCCTTGAACCAAGTCTAAGTCTTACAAAAACTCTCATATTTACTCACATATGTAATCTACACTCTCACATATGTTATCTTACTCTCACACATGCTAGGCTACCTAATTTTCCATGCCTTAGGAATATTTATAAAGAAGCTTTGCTTGGCCAAACCGTGCATAACCGTTACACACACTAGAGACAACCATCTGTCTCGGGGAGCAGTTTCATAACCGCCAACTACTATGCCAACTGGCCAGTCCTCCTTTAATCTTGCGCCAATCGTCCAACACCTATTCGCTTGGCAGTTAAAACTCTTCTCCCACGATTATAAACTCCTTTATAACCGCTCCTCTTCATCACGCGTCATTTGCATGCTTGTGAATCTCGTAACCAACTTGTAACCGTCACTTGAGCCTTATTGTGCCACTTGTCTTGGCCTACTGGATTCTGCCTTGCGCCAACGTACAGCCCTCTTGGCCCTGCATTTTTATTATTCTAAGCTAATGCACGGACACTCTTTAGGTTTTACTTGTCGAGGACAACTCCTTAAGCTCACTCTAGTTACTCGTGCATCATATATTCTTCACTACGCCAATTTGCTTGACAATAGCAATGCAACTTTTGCATTACTAACTCGTTTGCATTGTTCAAGCTTTGTCCAGCCTTGAACCAACGTTATAGACCACTCTTAGTCTATTTCACTCTACTTGCATCATCCTTTGGGCCAACTCAACTTCACGGATATGCCTTAATGCCAACATCGCATGTTGCATTTGTCACTTTGGCCTTGTCTTGCCTTCACCTCAATGAATCCTTATTGTGTCGGTCAATAAGCTTCATTCCTTAGCCAAATGTCTTTTCAGTGTAGTGCTACCTTTTTGCTTCACTGGCCCTGTAGGGTCATGTCATTCTCGACACTTAACGGTCTATACAGTATACCGCTATTATGGCTTCGTAATGCGCCATTACGGCGGAACTCTGACTTGGCCTGCAACTCTGTGACGCGCCATCATTATGCGACACTTGCAGCACCGTAATAGTTGGGGTAATTACTCTGCCACTTCTTATAATCTAATATGATACGGCCGCTGTTACAGCTAATTATTGCATTTGATGCCTTTGTATCAGTAAACTTTCGTTAAAATTTGTGATCAATTTAGAGGAAGTTTGGACTAGTATTTTTTTGTATTTCTTTTTGCATCTTTTTTTTTTTTTTTTTTTTGCTCGGTAAATAAAATTATATTAAGAAGGAAGGAAAATTACATCGTTTCAACCACGAGGGAAGGTCTGTTGATATTTTAACCACGAAGGAAGGCAAGTTACATCGCCATCGTTTTGCGTCTGTTGAGATTTTTTGAAAAAGAAACTATGGTATCAGAATCCTGTCGCCATCATGCTACTATCTTCCTTATTTAGGTTTCCACTATTCTAAGGGAACAAATCTAATTCTAGCGACAGAAAAAAAAAAGAGCAAAGTGGGGGATCTAAACAACAGGTGATCACAAATTCTTCTGATTACATATCATTTTCTGGATTTTGGCTGCACTGTTTTCTTTTTGTTTGCTTAATAATTTCTCTGAACATGGAGAAACTATACCATGATATCATGTTGAACATCTTCTCTCGTTTACCACACCAATCCATCATCAACTGCAAACTAGTTTGCAAACCCTGGCATGATCTTTCAAGTAATACCAAGGAAGGTCTCCTTTTTACGTTGGGAAGTCCTGTCTTCAAAGGAAGGCTCTACTATGGAGGAGACCAATACTGCGATGATATAAATATCCATGAGAAAGAATACTCCTATCAAACACTTCGCAGGATGGATAATTTTTATCCCTTTGATGATCAGCTAGAAGAACCCTTGTGGGCCTTGTCCTCCATGGTTGGTTCCTGTAATGGTCTGGTATGTTTCAACATAATCAACGACAACACCATGGTGCCCGATCCTATATACATCCGGAGAATACGTTTATCTGCCAGGATACATCTATCAAAACGGATATTCTTCTGGTCAGTTGAATTTTGTTTGTGGATTCGGTTACAGTTATTCCACGGATGAGTATAAAGCGGTTAGAATCTATCGCTGGAGAGGTCCTATGTCCCCATACACGATCAACAAAGTACAAGTATATACCCTTGGTAGCGGACAAGGTTGGATAGATAAAGGAAGAATCGAAGAACAGATGAGTGCACTTAACCCTGCTGGCGTTTGGGAAAACGGAGCCCTTTACTGGTCCGGGTATGGTAGAATAGTAGCTTTCGACTTAGCAGACGAAGAGTTCAAAGTGATTCCTCAACCACCCTCTTCACAGATTCTGGATACATGTATAGTTTCTCTAAGATTATTGAGAGGGTTTTGCTCTAATTAAGTACTCTGATTTGTAACTGGAATGCTGTTGTACACAGCTAATTCTTTTTTTTCTAGCTTCTTTCATCTTTCTGATGAACCAAGCTTTTTTAATCAAATTTTCCCTTTGCCTTTCAAAAAAAATTTATTGAGAGGGTATTTATCTATTATTCATTCAACTGGAGGTGAAGAGTTTCACATAACCCATATTCGACAATTTTTGGTGTTGGAATGAAGAGTTTAGTTTGTCATGGGAGGACCCTGATAGGACGGGCCATCTGTATGTTCCCTTCGCAATTACAAAGAGTAATCAGGTTTTTTTTTTGATCGATAAGAGTAATCAGGTTTTAGTGTGGTATAAAGGATTTCTCTTTTACTATGATCCGCATACTACAACTTTAACCAAACTCTGGGGTGAGGACTGGATGTTCATTAATAAAGCAGTTCCCCATTTAAACAGCCTTGTTTCGCTCGAAGCATTGGGAGAGAACTCCAAGAGAAGAATATAACAAAAGAAAATTCCGAGGTTCTTTCATTTTTTATGCGATTCTTGCTTGGCTTTGCTTCCATCAAATATTAATGTATAGAATGGCTTTAGGAAGTCCTGGTTGTTTTTTTTTCCCTTTGAAAGGGCACTTAATTTTTCGGTATTTCTTAGCCGTTGGTCTTGCTAATTATTGTAGATATTTATTTCAGACTGCAAGATTCTGTCAGTTTTGGGAGGAGGCAGCAGAGAACTGTTGCGTAGTTGAAAATTTTGCTTGGGAATGATAAAACCAATAGCCATGTTATGTTTCAGCCCATGTCATCTACCAACACACGGTTCCACAGTTTTCCTGGAATGTTTGCATCACTTTCAATCGTAACCAAGACAACGTCATTCCCAAAACAATCCATTCCAAAAGAATAATCCAAAACCTTCAAGGTAACATTTGTCTATCAACCCAAGAAATCCAGGAAATCAAAACCATAAATTAGGCGTTTCATTTTCCCTTCAAAAAAAAAAAAAAAACCTTAAAATAAGAAGTTCAGAAGACATAATTGTATTCAAGGAAAGTTTTCCAACAGTGGCCTGCTCTTCTTAGCAAAAGCCCCCCTCGTAGTTTGGAGAGCCTCCCGTTTCATCTTCAGCTTCCTGCACAATTTTTCGACTTCCGCTTCCCGCTTCTTCACCATGTCCACAGAAGTACCTTCGACTATTTCGACCAGCAACTTTTCAACCTCAAAGAGACCCTCAACGAACCAAGGGACATTGAATTCGAAGTTTACACACATGTGACGATGGAACCTCCAGCTCGAGATTACATCCTCATAAACAGTATGATCAGTCACGTTGCACGTGTAATCGACTAGTAATCTTCTTGGTCATGGCGATATATCCGTAGATTTTCCATATTTTAGTTTATAGCACCACATGTTTGGCTGGCACGCTGAACCCCCACCCCCCCACCCACCGATCAACACATGATCCGGATAAGGATCCAGATACAGAGGGTTGAAAGTGACGCCCTCGACCACATCAGCAATACGAAAGGGATTCTTGAAGACGATTGCACCTGCGGCCGTCGGAGTACTCTCCATTGGCTGAGTCACGATTACGCTTTCATCTCGATCAACATCATCTATTTCAAGGTCTCCCGGTGTGGCTGCAACAGTTGGAGACGAAGCTGCATCTCCACCAGTCTCTTTCTCAAGGACATCTTTAGAAATAGTTTCCTCCTATGACATTATGAATTAGACAAAAAAAAAGGCGAGAGACTCACTGATTCTCTTTTAGACCGGCTAGAGGAAGATTCAACACTGCTATCATAAGAACTTCTCTCTCCATCGCCAGAATCTGAACTTTCATCCTTCTCGGTTTCCCCATCTCCATGGATAGGCTCGTCACCGCCACCCTCCGTCACGAGAAACGATGTTTTCTGACTACTTGCAAGTTTGGAAAAGGAGTTCACGCTGCTGAAACCCTAAACAAGACACAAAGACGCATTCTCAGAAAAGAAATAAGGATACACACGATCCAACTAAAATCAAGAAGAATATCATACGTACCCGCATATTGGACGAACTGAAATTCGGTAGGACTGTCAAAGCTCATTGGGAACCATCTGCACGGCTTTTAGATATTCGCTCCTTCACTTGGGGACTATCTGCATTCGAGCTAACGAATTTTCTCTTGGGTGAAGAAGGATCCCTCAGCAGTGGATGCTCCGCTAAAACCGCAGGAGAAGGATTACCGCGACGGTTTCCCACCACATCATTCACGAATCCATGGATAACGAGAAACTCATCCTGCCAAAATATGTTATATTTAGAGGTTGTTGATGGATTTCGTTCCGCAGGCAGAAAAGGAATATTTTTACCCGACACAAGAACACTAGCATCGAGAAAAATTGGCAACGGGACTTCTGGAATAACCTGCTGACGTACGAATGGGACCCCTTGGTCAAAACCTATATGTTGAGCCGCTCTATCGATATTGTAACAGATTTCTTTGCAAGATCCTCGAAAGAAAGACGACACATGACCGGGCGTGCAGCTTCGCATGAACACCATCTCTCTAACACTCATATTCTCTTTATCAGAAGACAAAGACATGCTTAGATCGGGTGCAAAGGTACTGATATTAGTTATGGTCTCATGCACCGGAGCCCATGAACGAAAATTAACCATGTGCAAGTTGTCAAGAAATCCAAACAGGTTTGAACCAATCTTTGGGCGCCTATTCGACCAGCGCAGTATCCTAGAGCCACCCAAAGACTCAGGAAGTACATCCAACGGTTTTCGAGCATACTTTTAGAAAGATTTTCACAAAAAACAATCAACTGACGAAAGATTTTCACCGTTTGAAATTCGGTAATATATTTTTTTTCATAATTTTATTTAGAAAAAAATTAAGAATACAAGTTCCAAAGTTATATTTTTTTCTCTTTCTTTGTTTTTCTTCTTCCATTTTCCAAACTTATCTGCTTCTGTGTCTCCAACATTTCTTAATCCTTCAAACTAAAATCGAAACTCTTCATAACGAAAATCTAGACCTTTTAAGCTGAAACAAATTCATGGAGGAGCCTCGCTTTAAACTCCCACGCAACTGTGTGTCATTCGATTCATTCCTTTCTTATCCGTTACTACATGGGATTTAGACGCTTTCTCATTTAACTCCATGGGTGCATTCACAACTGGTAGGAATCTGTAGACATAAATCGAATTAACATAAAAGATCACCGGAAAAAATAATATTCAAAGTACCCTATTTAAGCGAAACAATATATGCTCTCCATATAAGGTTTGGGGAACGGTGTGAGATTCTTTGGGTCATACGAAACGTAACCCTGGTAAGCATTACTCAACAGAATCTCACCAGTCACCATTAAATTTTAAGTTTCCATGCATATTGGTGGACACATACATCTAGTATTCGGTGACTTGTTTACTCCAAAATTCTTCCACAGTACGTAATGGGAAAATACCCTTGCAGAAACTTCTTCTAGTTGGCTGAATCTTCCATCTGTTCACGAATGAGTTGATGTGATTAATTTGGGATCTGAAACTAGATCAATTGCAATTATTTTATTTTTGGAATTCTTAAAGCTTTAAACCCATCTTGAGTCTGCCCCCAGAGAAAAAGTAGACTCGATTACCAATTTGACTATTGATCTTGGTCCTTCCTATGCCGTAATGCGATGATTCCGTTCAGTCCATATAGAGCAACAAATTGCAAAGAGTACCGCAGACCATGTCGTCGATAAGAATATAATACTGAATCCTCCATAATGCAAAATTAATCAACGAAAACTAAAAACCAATCAGGCCCGGCTGCAGAACCACACACAAACGCATCGCAAACTAATCAATCAATTCATCAATTTTGGTTTAGCTGATAGCCCATGTAGGACTATTCTTCGCAGGGACACAGACATACTACGCAAGAGCAATATATTTTTCCTTTTTGGGGGGGTTGGCTGATAGCTCATGTTGAGCTATGTAGGATGGGCATACAATTCATAGCTGATTGGCGATATGAAGTGCAATTTTAACTTATTATATACAAGATTTACAAGATTGCGTTCTCGGATGTGGGAGTATATTTTCAAGTGATATACAGCGAATTGTTCCGGTAATAATCAGAATAAAGAAACCAAATCCGTTAACGCAGAAAAAAGGGAACTCTTGGGACTCTTTCAAAGTAGGACTCTTGCAAAACTTTCATGATCTCTTGCCCAGGTTACTTTCAGTTCCTTACCATAAATGTAGGAAGAACTAACGCCCGTAATTATAATTTGGGGAAAAAAATAAGATTAGTGTGTTTTAAATATCTTGGTGATCAAGTCATTCTGATACGTATGCCTGGGTTAAGATCCTTAACAGCTTGTTGAACTGATTTAAGAATGCTTAGAATGAATATATACATTGAGGTGGTTAATGTTGGGTCAGTGCATTAAGACCTCTTCACAGCAAAAGATGCTTCCATTGAATTTGACAAGGAACTTAAAAGGTTCAAATTAGAATCAAGTAAACGAGTTTGGTGACAAATACCGGTGATCAAACTCAAATTAAAAATAAATAAACAAGGATGATAAGAAAATGCAAAATTCCCTAGTTGAAAATTTAACGATGTACGATACACATAAACCTTGTCCGTCTTCTCCTTTGGCCTTCTCTCTATCCCTAAATAAACTTGTTCCCCAGATCTGATAATTGTTCAATAACCTTATCAGCTCCTTTGGGATTTTTAAAGGATACTTGTTACTCAACAACTCCTCAGGATCGTGATTTATGTTACGATATTAGTCGATTATCACTCTTTCTCCAAGTACATTTTGGGTATGTACATTCCTTCCTCGGCGTCCATGCCCCAGAGTTCTCTCCCGAAAGTAGATACCCATGGTAGGAAAAACCAACATAATTCCATGAACTTGAAGATCGATCTTCTTTATATTTAGCTAGCTCATCATATGCGCAATTACACTAAGTACAGAACAGTAAATGGTTGCTTGGCTTTTCTAGCACCATGGATTCTCATTTGAGAAATCCTTTTTGAACTAGAAGTGAAAACGAATTAAAAAGAAGATACACGGTGAGATCGGGTGATGCCTTTATATGCATTCTTTACTCCTTGCACATTTGCATAAATGTTATAGATAGACCCTCACATATTGCATAGTCGTTGTTACACGAACCAAGCGAAAGAGTAAAACCTTTTCTCCGTTAGGCTGCACTAATTAGGCAGTATTTTCTATTGTCCCACATTGAAAGAAAAAGCTGTTAAAAATTTGTTTAAAACTGTATTAGGACTGACAACTTATCGCCAATTAGCAGTGAGTTGGATGCATAAGTCTTATAATCCTACATGGGTTATCAGCTCAGCAAAAGCAAATTATTATAATGAATCGTCTTTAGTTTACTATAATAGTCCTACATGGGCTATTAGCAAACTCAAACTTATTGGAAATGTAATTTACTCTTCATAGTAGTGTTAGTGTGTGTCGGTCTAGGCCTCTCCACTCATTGCTAATTAGTTTTTTTTATGCCAACAAGAAGCTACAAGAAGAATACTCTTCATAGTAGTGTTAGTGTGTGTCGGTATAGGCCTCTCCACTCATTGCTAATTGGTTTTTTTTATGCCAACAAGAAGCTACAAGAAGAACCCTGCAAAAGCAAATTATAATGTTTGGTTTTTTTTATGCCAACAAGAAGCTACAAGAAGAACCCTGCAAAAGCAAATTATAATGTTTAGAGTACTGTTGAGTGACTGCATTTGTTAGTCATCACCAAAGCGCTCTTTTAAGCTAAATATTTTGTTCCAGACGAGTTAATTAATGGAATCTGACAAGTCTCACAAAGGTTAGTTTAGCATTGCAATGGTGTCATCCATTAGATTGTTCTTTCTATCAAATTACTCTGTCAACTGATTATGGAGTTGAAAGGTTTTTTAGCAGATCCAATTCAATCTACACAGTTTGCTGCATGTGATGTCCAATTATGATATATTTCCTCTCAAATTCATCAAAACGGGAAACTCAAGTCTAACTCTAGTAGTATGTGAACCCGTGATGTCCAATTCTGATATATTTCAACTCCAATTCATCAAAACGGGAAACTCGGGTCTAACTCGAGTAGTATGTGAACCCGTGATGTCCAATTCTGATATATTTCAACTCCAATTCATCAAAACGGGAAACTCGGGTCTAACTCGAGTAGTATTTGAACCCGTGATGTCCAATTCTGATATATTTCAACTCCAATTCATCAAAACGGGAAACTCGGGTCTAAAACGAGTAGTATTTGAACCCGTGATGTCCAATTATGATATATTTCCTCTCCAATTCATCAAAATGGGAAACTCGGGTCTAACTCTAGTAGTATGTGAACCTGTGATGTCCAATTTTGATATATTTCAACTCCAATTCATCAAAACGGGAAACACGGGTCTAACTCGAGTAGTATTTGAACCTGTGATGTCCAATTCTGATATATTTCAACTCCAATTCATCAAAACGGGAAACTCGGGTCTAACTCGAGTAGTATTTGAACCTGTGATGTCCAATTCTGATATATTTCAACTCCAATTCATCAAAACGGGAAACTCGGGTCTAACTCGAGTAGTATGTGAACCCGTGATGTCCAATTCTGATATATTTCAACTCCAATTCATCAAAATGGGAAAATCGGGTCTAACTCGAGTAGTATGTGAACCCGTGCTGTCCAATTCTGATATATTTCTTCTCCAAATCATCAAAACGGGAAACTCAAGTCTAACTCTAGTAGTATGTGAACCCGTGATGTCCAATTCTGATATATTTCAACTCCAATTCATCAAAACGGGAAACTCGGGTCTAACTCGAGTAGTATGTGAACCCGTGATGTCCAATTCGATATATTTCAACTCAATTCATCAAAACGGGAAACTTCGGGTCTAACTCGAGTAGTATTTGAACCTGTGATGTCCAATTCTGATATATTTCAACTCCAATTCATCAAAACGGGAAACTCGGGTCTAACTCGAGTAGTATTTGAACCCATGATGTCGAATTCTGATATATTTCCTCTCCAATTCATCAAAACGGGAAACTCGAGTCTAACTCTAGTAGTATGTGAACCTGTGATGTCCAATTCTGATATATTTCAACTCCAATTCATCAAAACGGGAAACTCGGGTCTAACTCGAGTAGTATTTGAACCTGTGATGTCCAATTCTGATATATTTCAACTCCAATTCATCAAAACGGGAAACTCGGGCCTAACTCGAGTAGTATGTGAACCCGTGATGTCCAATTCTGATATATATTTCAACTCCAATTCATCAAAACGGGAAACTCGGGTCTAACTCGAGTAGTATGTGAACCCGTGATGTCCAATTATGATATATTTCCTCTCCAATTCATCAAAACGGGAAACTCAAGTCTAACTCTAGTAGTATGTGAACCCGTGATGTCCAATTCTGATATATTTCAACTCCAATTCATAAAAACGGGAAACTCGGGTCTAACTCGAGTAGTATGTGAACCCGTGATGTCCAATTCTGATATATATTTCAACTCCAATTCATCAAAACGGGAAACTCGGGTCTAACTCGAGTAGTATGTGAACCCGTGATGTCCAATTATGATATATTTCCTCTCTAATTCATCAAAACGGGAAACTCAAGTCTAACTCTAGTAGTATGTGAACCCGTGATGTCCAATTCTGATATATTTCAACTCCAATTCATCAAAACGGGAAACTCGGGTCTAACTCGAGTAGTATGTGAACCCGTGATGTCCAATTCTGATATATTTCAACTCCAATTCATCAAAACGGGAAACTCGGGTCTAACTCGAGTAGTATTTGAACCAGTGATGTCCAATTCTGATATATTTCAACTCCAATTCATCAAAACTGGAAACTCGGGTCTAACTCGAGTAGTATGTTAACCCGTGATGTCCAATTCTGATATATTTCCTCTCCAATTCATCAAAACGGGAAACTCAAGTCTAACTCTAGTAGTATGTGAACCCGTGATGTCCAATTATGATATATTTAAACTCCAATTCATCAAAACGGGAAACTCGGGTCTAACTCGAGTAGTATGTGAACCCGTGATGTCCAATTCTGATATATTTCAACTCCAATTCATCAAAACGGGAAACTCGGGTCTAACTAGAGTAGTATTTGAACCCGTGATGTCCAATTCTGATATATTTCAACTCTAATTCATCAAAACGGGAAAATCGGGTCTAACTCGAGTAGTATTTGAACCGGTGATGTCCAATTCTGATATATTTCCTCTCCAATTCATCAAAACGGGAAACTCAAGTCTAACTCTAGTAGTATGTGAACCTGTGATGTCCAATTCGGATATATTTCCTCTCAAATTCATCAAAACGGGAAACTCAAGTCTAACTCTAGTAGTATGTGAACCTGTGATGTCCAATTCTGATATATTTCAACTTCAATTCATCAAAACGGAAAACTCGGGTCTAACTCGAGTAGTATTTGAACCCGTGATGTCCAACTCTGATATATTTCAACTCCAATTCATCAAAACGGGAAACACGGGTCTAACTCGAGTAGTATTTAAACCGGTGATGTCCAATTCTGATATATTTCCTCTCCAATTCATCAAAACGGGAAACTCAAGTCTAACTCTAGTAGTATGTGAACCTGTGATGTCCAATTCTGATATATTTCAACTCCAATTCATCAAAACGGGAAACTCGGGTCTAACTCGAGTAGTATTTGAACCGGTGATGTCCAATTCTGATATATTTCAACTCCAATTCATCAAAACGGGAAACTCGGGTATAAATCGAGTAGTATGTGAACCCGTGATGTCCAATTATGATATATTTCAACTCTAATTCATCAAAACGGGAAACTCAAGTCTAATTCTAGTAGTATGTGAACCCGTGATGTCCAATTCTGATATCTTTCCTCTCAAATTCATCAAAACTGGAAACTCAAGTCTAACTCTAGTAGTATGTGAACCTGTGATGTCCAATTCTGATATATTTCAACTCCAATTCATCAAAACTGGAAACTCGGGTCTAACTCGAGTAGTATGTGAACCCGTGATGTCCAATTCTGATATATTTCAACTCCAATTCATCAAAACGGGAAACTCGGGTCTAACTCGAGTAGTATGTGAACCCGTGATGTCCAATTCTGATATATTTCCTCTCCAATTCATCAAAACGGGAAACTCAAGTCTAACTTTAGTAGTATGTGAACCTGTGATGTCCAATTCTGATATATTTCAATTCTAATTCATCAAAACGGGAAACTCGGGTCTAACTCGAGTAGTATTTGAACCCGTGATGTCCAATTCTGATATATTTCAACTCCAATTCATCAAAACGGGAAACTCAAGTCTAACTCGAGTAGTATTTGAACTCGTGATGTCCAATTCTGATATATTTCCCCTCCAATTCATCAAAATGGGAAACTCAAGTCTAACTCTAATAGTATGTGAACCTGTGATGTCCAATTCTGTTATATTTCCTCTTCACTTCAAACCAAATGATTTTAACCCAACAAAATCGATACGCTGTTGTCATTAACGAAATTCGCTTTTTTCGGTTCGATGGTTTGTGATTTTCTCAAAATACATGTAATTTTCGAAAAAACACACATGCCACTCATACACTCCCTTCAATCTGTATGTTCCCATCAAACAAAATGTCAATCTTCCATGTTTTTTGATGGACAAATCACAACCGTTAACCCCTCCTTTTACTTACTTTCACTTCGTTACCCTTATCCTTATCCTTATCCTCAGCTCTTTCACTTATCTCTTTCTCGAATCTGGACTCCTTTCTCTTTCTCTTTCTCTTTATCAAATCCAAATCCTCTCGTCTCTCTCAAATCATGTAAGGAAGAATAAAAACAAAAATCTCTGGTGTTTATCAAATCCTCAAACTAAAAATCCTATTCGTTCTCATATCGTCTCTAAAAAAACCCTAACTTCGTCTCTAATCTAATTTCTTCGTTATTCACAGACATAATTTCTCTGGACCCTAACTCCAATTTGACCAAAAATGTAAGTTATTTCTTATAGATCTATAAACGATGGTTCAAGTTTTGTGTTTTTATTGGTTGATGCTTTAGTATTTGTGATTATTTTCTTGTTCTGTTTGATCTGTAGTCTAAAAATTAGGGTTTTTATTTTTATTTCAAAAATTTTAATTAGTTTTATTATGCTATTTAAATTGGGTGTTTGAGAATTACTTGGTTGATATAAGGTTATTCAAAAATTTGGGTTTTTTTTCTTATATCATTAGGAGAGAGAAAAATCTTTGCATATGTGGATAGTCGGTTATTCAGAGTTCTGAGCATGTAAGAATGAAGTAGAGTTAACAATTTAAAGTGCAATTCGGGAGTTGTTAGCATGAATCTGGCCTTGCTTATGTGATGTTTGTTATTTTTTATAAACTTCTTTTTTTCTAATGATATTTTAATGTACAAACTGATGCAGGGAAAGTTACATTGAAGGGTCTATCCAGGAGGAAAACCTCGTGAATGAAGCAGTCGGTTATGCGATTGAGTACATGGCAAAACCACGTGATGCCAATCAACAAGCCACTTTGGAGGCCTCTCTTGGAGAAGAATCAGAGTATACTGATGTAGGTCATGTGGGTGAAAGAATGTTGGAACTACTCTTGTCCCTAGAAGCATTTTTAATATCGCAGATGCTTAATATTATGTAATGCCTTGTTGATGGAAGTTTAACTCATTTGTTGTAGATGAGTACAGGTCAAAACTTTACCGAAGCAGCTGGTCTTCTACCAAAGATTTCTGCGGATCCTCAAGATGGGATGGAGTCATCCTCTGGTGAACCTTCCGAAGTGTTGACATATTTTCCCATTCGGCCAAGGTTCAACAGGTTAAATATTGTACCTAGGGTAGCACAACAAATGGCTTTCCACAATACATCACCTCAATGAATATGTGGGGTCTGATTTCATCTTTTTGTGATCCTTAAGGTATAATGTGTTTTGCTTTCTGATAAAAAACTAATATCAAACCAATAGATAATGTGATCATAATGCAAACATAATAAATCAAAACCAAAAACCAATCAGCTATGAATGTAGACGTCAAGGCCATCAAAAAGTGATCGGAATCAATAAATAATAAATCAAAACAAAAAACAATCAACTAACATTGTGTAGAACAAGACTCTGAAGCTTCGTTAACAAAGACCCTCCTCATCCAAACATTCTTCAAATCAAATTAATATATTTTGGCATAGTTATTATGAACATCGTGCGGCTTTTACTACATGTGTGACAGTGCATGTGTTTTTTTTTGAACCAAATGCATTTTGGCATAGTTATTCTGTGCGGCTTTTTACTTTATGAAAGACAATGTTTGTGTTCTTATTTTAATTACGTAATGTAGTTTCTCTATGGTTATTGTATTTTTTTTATAACACCCTTTTTAACTCCGCCATTGCAATTGCAATGCCGGTCCCAAGCCCGGATAAAGGAAGAGGGAAAAAGGTGTGCTATTTTTGGAAGGCACATGGTTGATTCGATATTAAGGTCTTCCGGAACCAAAATTAAACTCATGTACTTACATGATGCTGTATACGTATCCTTGAGTCGATTTTCTATGATTTTCTTGTCATTGTAATGATGTTTTTAAGAGATTATGCATGGATTGTTTTTTCTTAACTTTTTAGTACAGAACATGTTACAACATCTGTACACAGAAACCTCCTCATCAATAGTCTCACCAGCTTTATGAAAAGTACTAAGAAGCACTCGAGAACTACATAAATAGAACGGTGGGATATACTTCTGCTCTACTTGTAGTGTTAAGATTATCGTCTTTCTAGTTCTTTGTATTTCATGCATATATAATAGATTGTTTGGTTGTTGTATTTGTATTTGTATATAACATCTAAAGAACGAGTAATCATTTTTGGAGTTTTTCTATGCATTGAAAATTACAGTCATCTTTTCTGGTTTACCGTTGTGGCATGTATAATAGATTGTTTCTTTTTTGTATTTGTATATAACATATAAAGAACTAGCAACACCAATTTAAGGAAATTTATTGTGTCTGGTGTTATGAATTTTTCATAACACTGGACAGTTACAGTCATGTTTTAGCTTCAAACTGGTTTATCGCTGGGTTACAACATTTCATGGCTGTGTAAGTTTAGGAAGGTTGATTCAGATTGCATTGTATCTATTAACAGAACTTACTTGAGAGATGTTGTTCTTCTTCATTCTGGTACATGAATTGACTGTTAAACAACAAAGTATGATATGTTTCTTCTAACTATTAATTTACTAAACTCATCCGTCCACTACGGGAAAAATATACATCTACAACTGTGGTTTTACAACTCTTTGCTAAATATTGTAGAAAGTCTTATGTTTTACAACTGTTTTCAAAGTAAGAGTTGTCGTATATCATCACTACCAAAACTCAGGACCAAGGGGTTGCGCTAAGAAAACAAAAGACAACTCTTTAATAAAAAGAGTTGTGGCGACATTTAGCTATAACAACTCTGTTTTATAAGTGTAGTGACTTAGCCTATCACAACTCTCGCAAGTGTTGTTGAAGAACACAAAAATATGATAATGAAAAATATGTTAGAGGGGAGATTCGAACATGAACCTACTGCATGCAAGTCTAGCTCGTCAACCATCCTTTCAGTTCACCAGTTTTGGTTTTTTTCAATTTTTTTCAAATAAAAACATATAACAACACTTATAAGTGTTGTTGAAGTAAAAATATATAATGTTGGAAAAAATGAGGTTGGGGATTCGATCCTGAGCCTACTGCATGGAAGTCTAGCTCATCAACCATCCTTTCAGTTCACCAGTTTTGGTTTTTTTTTTTAAATAGACACCTATAACAACACTTATAAGTGTTGTTGAAGTAAAAAATATATAATGTTGGAAAAAATGAGGTTGGGGGATTCGATCCTGAGCCTACTGCATGGGAGTCTAGCTCATCAACCATCCTTTCAATTCACAAGTTTTGATTTTTTTCATTTTTTTAAATAAAAACCTATAAAAACACTTATAAGTGTTGTTGAAGTAAAAATATATAATGTTGGAAAAAATGAGGTTGGGGGATTCGATATTGAGCCCCGGGAATGGAAATCTACACCACTAACCATCCTACACTATCATAGGTTCTTTCAATTTTGTGGTTCTTTAATACACTAACTTTATGAAAACCCTTCATAAGTGTTGCAAAACAAACTATAATGCTCAAAAAAATAATGCTCAGTGACTGAGCCGCAAACAGCGCGAAGCCTTCTCTGAAAATTACTTATTTCCGATAAGGGTAGTCTGGTCATTTTCACAGTCTCCATAATGTTTATTGCACTTATTTCCATCAAGGATAATATGGTCATTTTCATATTTTAAAATATTTACTTTACCTATTTCCGATAAGTGTAGTGTTGTCATTTTTCACAATCTTCATAAAATTTATTGCACTTTTTTCCATTAAGGGTAATATGGTCATTTTCACATTTTATAATATTTACTTTACCTATTTCCAATAAGGGTAGTCTGGTCATTTTCACAGTCTCAATAATATTTGTTGCAATTATTTCCATCAAGGGTAATATAGTCATTTTCAAAGTGTAATATTTACATTACTTATTTCCGATAAGGGTAGTCTGGTCATTATTAAAGTTTCGATAATATTTATTGCACTTATTTCCATCAAGGGTAATATCGTCATTTTCATATTCTGTAATCGATAAGGGTAGTCTGGTCATTTTTCACAGTCTCCATAATATTTATTGCACCTATTTCCATTAAGGGCAACATGGTCATTTTCACATTCTGTAATATTTACTTTACCTAATTCCAATAAGGGTAGTCTGGTCATTTTCACAGTCTCCATAATATTTATTGCACCAAATCTGATAAATTTCATCTTCGGTTCACTCGAATGAGAAACTCAGGTCCAACTCTAGTAATCGATCTCAGAGGCATTTTTTTCTCTCGAAGTTGACGAATTTGTGTGTGTTTAAGGTTTCTGAGAATATTCCTATGGAATCTTACCCGTGAATGGTTGGATTCATCGTTTTTGCGAACTGTCAGACTTATATAGTAGTCCGCTCCTGGACATGTTTCGATCTCGGATCTAGGGTATGCATAAAATATGCCAGAATAAGGTTTGTTTAAGGTTTCGGGAAATACTCCGGAGGAATCTTACCTGTAAATGGATGGATTCATCGTTCTTACGAAGTTATTTCCGACTTATAGTACTCCAACGGCCAAGTTTTGATCTTGGAGCCAGGGTATGCATACAATATGCCAGAATATGGTTTGTTTAAGGTTTCGGGGAATATTCCGATGGAATCTTACCTGTAAAAGGATGGATTCATCGTTCTTAAGAAGTTTTCGACTTATAATAGTCCACTCACGGCTAGGTTTCGATCTCAGATCCTCGAGGCCAAGTTTCGATCTCGGAGCCAGGGTATGCATAAAATATGCCAAAATAGGGTTTGTTTAAGGTTTCGGGAAACATTCCGGAGGAATCTTACCTGTAAATGGATTGATTCATCGTTCTTACGAAGTTTCCGACTTATAGTACTCCACTCCGGCCAGGTTTTGATCTCGGAGCCAGGGTATGCATAAAATATACCAGAATATGGTTTGTTTAAGGTTTCAGGGAATATTCCAAAGGAATCTTACCTGTAAAAGGATGGATTCATCGTTCTTACGAAGTTTTCGACTTATAATAGTCCACTCACGGCTAGGTTTCGATCTCAGAGCCTCGAGGACAAGTTTCGATCTCGGAGCCTGGTTTGCATACAATATGAAGAAATAGGGTTGTTTAAGGTTTCGTAGAATATTCCGAAGGAATCTTACCTTTAAATGGATGGATTCCTCGTTTTTACCAAGTTTTCGTCTTATAATGGTCGACTCAATGCCAGGTTTCAATCTCGGAGTCAGGTTATGCATACAATATGCAAAAATAGGGGTTGTTTAAAGTTTCGGGGAATATTCCGAAGGAATCTTACCCATAAATGGATGGATTCATTTCACCCGAATGAGAAACTCAAGTCCAACTCTAGTAATCTTTGAACCCGTGATGTTCAAATCTGATAAATTTCATCTCCAGTTCACCCGAATGAGAAACTCAGGTCCAACTCTAGTAATCTTTGAACCCGTGATGTTCAAATCTGATAAATTTCATCTTCAGTTCACCCGAATGAGAAACTTCGGTCCAACTCTAGTAATATTTGAACCCGTGATGTTCAAATATGATAAATTTGATATTCAGTTCACCCGAATGAGAAACTCAGGTCCAACTCTAATAATCTTTGTTTAAGGTATGCATACAGTATGTAGAAATAGGGTTTGTTTAATGTTTCGTAGAATATTCCGAAGGAATCTTACCTGTAAATGGATTCATCGTTCTTACGAAGTTTTCTACTCAGATCCAGGTTTCGAGCTCAGAGCCAGGTTAAGTCTCGAAGTTTCCAAAAAAGGATGTGTTCAAGGTTCTGTGGAATATTCCGATTGAATCTTACATATGAATCGATGGACTCATCGTTCTTTTGAAGTTTCCGACTTAAAGTAGTTAACTCAAGAACAAGTTTCGATCCCAGATCCAGGTTAAGTATTGATGTTTCCAAAAAATAATATGTTTAAGGTTTAGAAGAATATCCCGATAGAAGTGACACATAAGCTCCATATTTACGAGTTTCAATGATATATCCTGCTAAATTTGGAGTTCAAAACCACTTCGGATAATGAGAATTCATGGTTCGTATGCCATTAAGCCACACTTTAAGCTATAAGTGACACATGGGATCCATATTTACGAAGTTCGAATGGACATTGAGATTCATATTTATGTATTTCGATGATGTATCATGCTAAGTTTGAAGTCAGAACTCTCCCGGAGCTTCATACTTCATAGTTTGTATGCCATTATACCGCATTTGAAGTTCGAATTGACATTGGGTTTCATATTTATCATTTTCGATGATGTATCATGCTAAGTTTGAACTCTGAAACCCTTTTGGAGCTTCGAACTTACTTCGTGACCGATGTGAATAATCGAAATTCAAACTCTAAGAATAAAGAGAAAGCACAAAGAAACACACCAATTATCGAATTCACTTTTTATTTTTCAGCTTCATTCTTATACATTTTTTGGATTTTTTTATATCAGAATGTCGATAACAATGTCCTAAATTTATTATTATTTTTTTTGGATTTTTTTTTCATGTCGAAGGTTGATAATAAACCGAATACATGAGTTCGTATTAGCACAAAGAGAAACACAAATGCTTCAATCCGTATGAGCATCCCAAATAAGATATCAGCCGCAAGATCTCTTCTTGATCCGTTTGAGTGAATAAAAAAAAATGTGGTCCGTCGATCATTTTAATTCACCAAATCCTTCTCAATCACTCGAACTCTATCTTCATCACATCTCTTATGCTCTTTTTTTTTTCCTCCTCTGCTCTTCGTCTCCTCCACACTGCATGGATCACCGGCGACAATACTTGAGAAAATATAATTCACTCAACCCATATTTACTCATCAGTGCCATCTCCTCTCCCTCTCTTCATATGCTTCACCAAATCTCTCTAACCGCCTCCCTCAGAAAATAAACCTCAAGATTTGTTAACCAGTAATATAACAAAGGAATCAGTTTCAGTTTGAAGCAGAAACCCTACATCCTCATTGTTGAAGAAACGAAACCAAATCTCAAGATCTCTTCAAATATTTCAATTAAAAGTCAAAATCGAACTCAAAATTCTTTCAATTAGATTACTTAACCAGTTTCTTTAACCAAATTAGATTTCTTAAACAGTTTCTTTAACCAAATTTCAGTAAAACCCTATTATTTTTTCAACCAAATCGAACCAATTTTTTCAAACCTAGTTGTGGAATTGAATTCTGGTGGTGATAGGAAGATGTTTCTGGAGCTGTTGGTGATGAATTATAAGATGAGTGTTGTTGGTATGATGTTGAGTTAATGGGTTCGACGGATTTGAGAAAAGAAAATACTAGAAGAGATGGATTTGATTGATTTGGTCTTGAGTTTGAGATGGTTCTGTGATTGGTTGGGGATTGATTGCAGTTGGTATAATTTGGGGTATACCTCCTTCAACTACTCGAGAACCCAGTTCATATCTGTTCTTCTCTCCATCACCACCGCCGACGAATACCTTTCCTCTCCATGACCGCAGCGCTCCATCACCACCGATCTTCTCTCGATCCCTGTTCTTCATCATCTTCTCTCAATCTCTCTTTTAACTCCCTCTTTCTCTCATCCGCAACAGTCAATAGTAGCATCTCATCAAATCCAGATCTGAACCAAATTCTAATCAACCCCATCACTGGTGGTGATACAAAAATAATTTTGGAGATGTTGATAATGAATTAGAAAACGGGTTAAACTCAGATTTGAGTTTGGTTGTGCTCTCGAATTGCAGGTAGAGAGATGGATAAGAGGTTGCAGGCTGGTGAAGAATCAGAGGAGAAGAATTTGAGAATTTCAGGAGTGAGGGTTTGAGAATAAATTGGAGGTTTCTCTCAATTTGATTGTTGTTGTAGCCAAGAACAGAAAATCTAGGGTTTGATTGAGATGTAGACGGTGGTTTGATGGAGTTGCAGATGGTGATTTAATGGGAGTTTGTAACTGTTGATTGAAGCAGATTATATCTGGGACTGAGGAGGAGATTGAATCGAGAACTCGGTTGAAGAAGGTGGAGTTGGTTGATGCTTCTGGCGAGAAGGATTTAAAGTGATATTCGATTTAGTGGTATAAATGTATGTTTCTTTCACGCAACATTATTCGATTGAGTTAATTTTTCTTGAGTATATTCTCTACCTTGTAGAGATGTAGTTTCTATAGAATGTCAATTCACTCGTGTATAATGGGTATTTCTACTGCGAATTGAAAACCAAATTTTAAATTTAGAACTGAAGTCATGTATGTTTTCGGATATTTTTGAGATTAAGCAGCTTGATTCTCTCTCATTCTTTCAGGTTGGATAACTGATATCTGCTGGAGGAGTTCTGCATCTGTGCTTGTAAGAATTCATTCCTAGGTTGGATAACTGATATCTGCTGGAGGATATTACAAGGTATAATTCACTTCTTATAAAGCCACAAACTTTAGCTGTTTATCTTGGTAATCTTGTTGATTCTACTTATACTGGGATTTACCATGTCAATTTGACATTCCATTTTTATCCACTTTTAATTCCAGCTGATTTGGTCATACCCATTTCAAGAAATCTTCCTTTGAATGATGGGTTATGGTTTTTGGTTCAGAATTCAACTGATATTCAGTCTAAAAGGTTTACAGTGCCTCAGTATTCTAAGCATCCTTTCTTTTTCCAAATGATAACTTTTAATCATCTTCATAGTCACAAAGTTATTTCATAGTCAGGTTGCAAGATTTTTCATTTACAGCATACGTTTACTGTATCCCTAGAAATGTTCAGCATGTTCTAAAGTACCTAAATTGGAATCCGTCTGCAGATTGTGGTGCTATGAAGACTCTTAAATCCTTAATATGTTGCTAGGCCGGACAGCTGATCGAAGATAATGAGATTATTAGCAAGCACAGGCATGAGAATGCCACTGATTTTCAAGGCCAAAATCCTGAAAGCGATGAGAGTCCATTGGAAACTAGGAGGAACACAATAACAACCTGCCAAGGCTATGCGATGATGATGATTCCCAAACCAACATCGTGTAAGTGCATTAAAAATGAAAGCTCTCCTCATAAGAAAGATTAAAGAAATTTACTTGCATTTCTCTAGACAGGGTGAAATTGGCATTACTTTTGGTTGTACACAACTTCCTTATGAGCCGTCGAGATAGAGATACAATAGAGATTGGTCATTGGCATTTGGTTAACAAGTACCCCTTGGGGTGAAGTATCATTTTATAGAATTACGAGATTTTTATTACCACTTTATCAAGCCAACAAAGAGAACAGTGGTGCTGGTGGGGAACCAAGTTACACGATGGTTGTACTTGCACATGCCTTGTTGGTAGGTGGTACTTCGGTTAATTTTTTTTTTCATTTTAGGAATTTGTCTTGGTTGATGTACCATATATGTTATCGTTGTTGCAGGTTTGGGCTATCAATATCATGCCTAGTCTGCTTAATCTGTGTGGACGAAATATAGAGAGTAGAGACTAGCAACCTCATATGCTTTGTGTGTTATGCACGAAGCCTCCCCGTTTTGCATGCATTACAAATTTATCTTAAATGTGTTGTCTCCCTCTATTTGACATTAACTCGAAAAGGATAATTTGTAAATGTTCTTGCGGTTTGTAGCAGGTATATTCACCCTCGGAAGTTTAGGGATAAAAATGTGCAATTGTTTAAAAGATCAAGCTTGCTGCTACTAGAGGAAGTATGGGACTGGATGTCTATTGAAGAGAAAGCCATATTTATGGGGGATTTTACTCACATTAACTTCTGAGGTGTATCGAGACCCACTTGTGCATCCCCAAACTGAGGATTACTGTAAACCCTATTGGTATGTTCACTTTTCATGTCTCCTCTATTTCTTTGGTTTTAAACTTCTTATGATGGGTTCCGGTGGAGATGTGCAGTCTTGCTAGTTATTCATATGAATGGCACTATCCCTTAAAACAAAATTTCAGTTGTCACATCTTTGATTTCAAGGGTGCCCTGTATTATGAATACGTGATGATACCAGAAGCTTGCTGTTTGAACAACGTGTTTAGCTAGAACACATGTCTTTGCAAAAAACAAGCTGTAATATACTGATCTTAATGGTTTGGTTTGCTGCCCTTGCAAACCTTGTGTTTGCACTGCCTTTTGTGTTTTTGAATTTGGGATGTACATCACGTGTTTAGTAATATACCCCATACGTAATTTGCTTTCATTGGTGCCAAATTATTCCAAGTTTAGCAGCACCATTGTGCATTTCTTACTTTCGAGGGAGACTCGCATGGATGGGAAACCAGATGAAACGCACTTTAAGGTTGGTGGGAATGTATTTCATTTTGGCAAGATAGAATTTTCTTTGATTACAGGGCTTAGTTTCAAGAAATCTGAGAAAGCTTTTGTGTATCCCCGCAATCCGTCATCCCTGATGATTTTTTTTTTTTTGAGTTGCAGCCAGCTGAGGATGATGACGATGAGTCTGATATTGATCTTTTTGGAGAGGAGACAGAGGAGGAAAATAAGGCTACCAAGAAGAGAGTGCGCAACAAAAGCGGATCATTTCCATTTAGCAATGTAACCCAGATCACTGTATTGGAATGTGTATGCTACTGCCATATTTGTAGGGGAGGCCAATATCTGTGTTGTACGACTGATATGATATACTTTTGGTCATGTAAAAAAAAATCTGTCATTTTTTTTCTTTCGTTGCGCAACACACTTTCATACAAGGTTATTTGAAGTGAGCAAGGTAATGAAATTGGAGTGGCAGGTTCACTGAATGAATGTAAATGTGTTACACTGATAGCTTAATGTGAATGCGAAATAATTTCGGCAATTCGGTTTCAGCTATAATTTTTTTTTTCAAAAATAGTTAAATGCACACAACTTCTAATAAGAGTTGTGTTCCATATTTCAACTACACAAATTAGGTGTTGTCCAAGATAGTTCTACAATTCTAATAAGTGTAGTGCAAATCTTATTCATAATAATAATAACAGTTGTTACACATTTCTACGATACACATCTCCAGTTGTCCAAGATAGTTCTGCAATCTTAACAAGTGTTGTGTTACATATTTGTACGATACGCATCCTTCGTTGTCCAAGATAGTCCTACAATTTTAGCAAGTGTTGTGTTACATATTTGTACGATACACATCCTTCGTTGTCTAAGATAGTCCTACAATTTTAACAAGTGTTGTGTTACATATTTGTACGATACGCATCCTTTGTTGTCCAAGATATTCCTACAACACAAGCAAGGGTTGTGTTAGGCTTTAAAAAAAAATTCGAAAGAGAATCACAACTTTGGAAAAACATTGTCGAACTATGAATCACATCACCCTTTACAACACTTAGTCAAGTATTGTAGAAAAGATTGGACTTTCTACAATACCCCACCTACACAATACACAGAAAAGCGTTGTAGTAGGGTTACTACAACGCTAATATAGTGTTGTAAATGATGATTTTTCCCGTAGTGGTCTTCTGTCTTGTTGCTTGTATCTAAGCCCTTTTTTGACATTTCAACTATCCTTCGTCACAGGTGTTGCTATCTTTGAGATAGAAGCCTGACGAGTTTTTGCTGAGAGAACTCGAGAAGAGATGGATAAATCATAAGATTTTGGTCAGGAAGCTTTCACGATTTTTCTTTTAATTGGTTCGTTACTTCATTGCTCGAAGATAAGTTCCACCACTTAATGATGTTGGACTTCTTTGATTCCGTAAGATAGTACGTATAAGAGTTTATCTGTAGAAATAAGTTATTGTTTTTTTTTTGAACATTGGAAGATTTCAGGCATGAGAAAAGAGTTCCAAATTTTGTGGTGTGGAGCACCGTATACGTTCATTTAGATTTATGATGGATCTTTATTTTTGAGGGTTTCAATTTCAGGTGTACAAGGAGAAGAAATAAGGTTCTGATTGGTGTGGATGTAATGTGAGTTTTCCGTCTCTTGTCCACAAAAAATATATACATTTTAAATGCATTACGTGTACAAGAAGCTGAAATCTCACATTTCATACCTCCATGATCGTTGAGAAGATCAGTCAAAAGAAGAAAAGTGGGAAGAATTGAAGTTTGTGGGTTCTCAAGCACAACATCTCGGCGGTAAGCTTGATTTGTACTCCATTTATATTTATCTTTAACAGAGTAATTGTATTTACTAATCCCTTACTTTTGCTTTTAAAAGTAGGATTAACCAACTCCATACTACTCATTCTTGGGCATCCCTCAAAGTCGGTGCTAAGCGTAATAACCAACTCACAGAAACTAAATCCTAACCTGATGTGATCGTTGGCATTCCAGATTCTGGTAAATATACAGATGAATTTGCAGCTTATATAGTATGTACTAGCACTTGAAATTTTATGAGTCGTGAATGAGAATTAGAGTTTTATACTTGAAATTGTAGGTATCTATCCTGAGTCAGAGAGCTTTAATGAGGAAGTATTAGGTCTTGTTGCAAAGAGAACGACAATAGGTTGCTGGTGATCAGTTCACAGAAAGGATCTGTAGTAATTCATGCTTTTTCATCAAAACTTTGATATGAATAAAAAGTCTACGTTTTAATGCAAACGGGAACATTGAAGTTTGCAGGGAAATATTTAGTGCTCGTTTCTACTCTACTCTTAACGTAATTGAAGCATAGTATGTACTACTTTAAAGTTCCTTTCAAAAAATCATTGCGTGGTTACCTCGTGACAACAATGGCCATTGACCACCGTGATCCACAATAGTTAATAATGTGAGCTTATTTGGTATTGTGTCCTACTAAAAAGTATCCTTGGTTATCCTATGTGTTGGGTTTAATTTGTTATGAATAAAAATTTCTTACCAAACTTATTTATTTGGTGCAGGTAATAAGAAAGACGAGAGCTAATATAAACTGATATTCACAAAAAACAATGCCTGTGCAGTTATGTACTCCATTATGGTGTGCAGCAGATCTAAATGGATCAGTTAACTCTACTTGGCAAATAAGTAATAATTTTTCTCTATTGGGATCTTATTTCAAGCCAAGGAATTTAAAATTAACTGACAAAATTTATGTATATATGTTGTTACAGGGAATATGATTTTTTTCATTTGGAAACTTTGCTAAAATGTATGGTGAGGTTCTCTGATTACTTTCTTGTTGCTGTGTCCCCTGGAAATCTAATTAGGGGTTACAGTAAGTAATTCCTTTTATTATTTTCGGTTTCCTTAATTCATTTCTTCAATCTTACTTTGTTCTTGATAGTTACATGTTTAGAATTTGTATAGCGTGTCGCTAGTGGAGAATGAAACTGGGATTGATTATTGTTTTTTCTATTCAGCTTGTGTAAAGCAGTAAAGGGTTTTGTATAAGAATGTGCTACCCACAAATGTTTCGACATTTTCTCTTGAGTTGAGATTACGGAGGCAGTAATATGAGTTTGGTCTTTTCAAGACATTGATACCATTGTTAAGTTTTCTTACATATGATTCCAATACCAATATGATGTGTAGAAAACTTTCTAGATTTCTAGACATGCTTATATATTATTCTTAGTTCTTTTATGTTCAAATTTGGGTGAAAGAAATTCCACAATAACATATATGACTCTCTTACTACCAGATATGCTTTAGTAAACTAAGATATATATGTTTCTGCTTACTATGTTTTAAACCAATCTAGAATGATTTTCTTGAGTTATGTTTCACTTACAGAAAACATATTTCCTTTCCAAACTCCCAACATTTCCATCATTTAACATCTTCAATATTTATTGATCACAGGTTACGCGTCATGAAGGGGAACCATTGCTTCAAGGAGCTTTTGAATTATTTTGGGTTAAATTTTATAATGAAACGATTATGTAGTGCTTGTGATTGTAATGAATTTATGAACGGTAAATGCGGATACTTTTTTGGGGAAACATTACTTCAAGGATCATTTTTGAATTATTTTGGGTTCAATTTTATAATGAAACAACTTTGTTGTGCTTGTCATCGTAATGAATGTATGAACGGTAATGGTAATGAATGTATGAACGGTAAATGCGGATATATTTGTTTTTGAGAATATATGAATAGGAGATTCAAAAATAAGAAATTGCAGGCATGTGTTCCAGGTTCATTTTGAGTTGTGTCACAGGCCTGTCCGGAAGTCCAGGTCCATGACCTGAGCTACCCTATTTTTTTTGTAGTAACTGAAACAATTGTGACGGAAATAAGTGTAACAAATATTGTGAACTAAACACAACACCTGTCATCATCTTACTGTTGTTACAAATGAGAGTAACAGTCTAATCGTCACAAAATCCGTGACAAACGGAAGACACGTGTCCAACAAGAAATCGTTATAAAACTAATGGCAACACTAGAATGTGTTACTATATTCGGAACAAAACGGGACACGTGTCGCTGAATCTATCGTTGCAAGGATTCAGTAACAGCTATAACCGTTGTAATATATGTGACTCTTAAAGACACGTGTCACTCAACTAATTGTGGTAAATAGAGAGTAACAGTTAAAACCGTTACACTAAACGTTACTAATTTGACACGTGTCGCTATCATAAAATTAGGCCAATCGTGACTATTAATTATTGTAACGGTTATCTTATGTGACTGTAGTGGGCGAATGTCACAGATAAAACCGTTACAAAAGCGTATCACTCTTATTTATGACGGCCTATTCTCAACAGGTTATAACCGTTACAAATCTCATCAGTAACGGTTATAGCCTGTGACAAAATTCCTGAAATGGTGTAGTGAAATTAGCTTGAAATCTTAAAGCACGCCCCACATTTAAAATATGACGATGTTTGCGTTCAACTCTCCCATTTTGTTGTGGTGTATCCACACATGAAGTTTGAAATTCTATACCTTGTTTAGCAAAGAAAGGAATTAATGGAAGAAATTCCGTACCATTATCACTGCGCACCTTCTTAACTTGTCTATCAAATTGTGTCTTAGCCATAACACAAATTTTTTGAAAGTCTTGCACCACCTCAGTTTTATGTGCCATCAAATAAACCCAAACACAACGAGAATAATCGTCAACAATGGTAAGAAAGTAATGTGCACCACAAGAGGATGCAGTACGATAAGGACCCCACACATCACAATGAATTAAGTCGAAGAAGTTATCAGCTTTATTTTCACTAACCGGAAAAGTAGTCCGCGTTTGTTTAGCTTTAAAACAAATATCACATGGTTCATTACGAAATTTCTGACAATCAATTTTATCCATACCAGGAAGTAAAGAAAAAACCTTATTAGATGCGTGACCCAAACGTCTATGCCATAAACAATAATCTTCTCCAGCAGATACTCGATTTGCAGTAATAAGAGCTCCACTATGAAAAATATAGACCCAGTCACGTTCCTCACCCACACCAATCACCGTCCTCGTAGTGCGATCCTGTATCACACATAACTTATCAGTCAAAGTAACAATACATCTCAAATCTTTAATTAAACATGCTAAAGAAATCAAGTTGCAGTGGAGATCAGAAACAAATAAAACACGAAATAATTTCATATTGTTTCCAAACACCACAGTTCCTTCGCTTGCAGCATGAGAGTATGTGCCATTCGGAAGCTTTACGGAAGAAAAACATATTTCATGAGACTTAATTAAAAATTCTTTACTTCCTGTCATATGTCGTGAAGCCCCTGTATCAAGTATCCATTTACCATAGAGCTTCTCCTTTGAATCATTATTCGAAGTTTCAAGCATTTTCACAATGGTTTCCCATTGGGTATCAGTAAGAATATTAACAAGACCCAGTCGATCTTGTGACGATAAAAACCTTCTACCAGAGTTAGTAGTTGTGATCGCTACATTAGCTACCACAGTCATTGTGCTAATCTTAAACAAAATTTTCTGATTTTAATTTAAATAGATTAAGTCTTTTCTGGCTCAGATGCCATGAAACGACAAGGTTAAAGAAGAATTTTCTTATTATGAAAAAGCTTAGATCCAAACAGGTTATTCCTGTGTCTAAATAGGTTGATATGCCTTTACAAAATTGGTAAGCATATTTCACCCAATTAATATCTTTCCTAACATAAACAGATATATCCTAACAATATACAAGATACCATATACACAGAATATATGTGAATCCCTTAATACATTTTCATGGGGCTGAGTACTCCAATTTAAGCAGAAAGAGGCAATATAGCATGTCGTAATCGTAGTACAAGACATTGGAAGTTCATTAATGTTTTTATACTTTGCATCAAAACTTGTTTAGTGATGCAAGCGGTGCTACATACTGTGTAGTTACAGCTCAACATTTTATGGGATTTATCGAAGAAGATGTTTCATCTGTCCAAAGGGACAACATCTTCTGTTATTGATGTGCAATTAATCTCTGTTAGAAATGGTGCATTTTCAATTTCGTAGTAGCACTAGTGAAAAAGAATTAACATGAATGAGTTGATGTGATTAATCTGGGTCAGGAAAGGCATACCAAAGTTTGAGTTTAGTTTTGAGTCACTCTATCGTGTTGATACCACTATGGGCGCCCCAGTCTTGTTATCCTGGTATACCCATGCACGCAGAGTGACCAGAATTCAAAAATAATAAACGAAAACTAAAAACCAATCAGCTATGAATATAGAGGCCCCGCTGCACCACAAACTAATCAATCAATTCATCAATTGGTTTAGCTGATAGCCCATGTAGGACTATACTTCGCACGGAGACACACATACTACGCAAGCAATATATTTTTCCTTTTTGGGGGTTGGATGATAGCTCATGTAGAGCTATGCCGTAGTGCGATGATTCCGTTCAGTCCATACAGAGCAACAAATCGCGAAGAGTACCGATGACCTTGTCGTCGATAAGAAAAGTTGTACAGCTAAATGGAATAGGATCAACTCAAATGTTCTTATACAGAATGTTGGAAGGTATTTTTACCTGTACCTTGACTAGCCAGTTGTACGCAGTAATACTGAATCCTCCATAAGTTGCCTTCAATCAATTCCTTTATGGTTTCTCCTTTATTTCTTACGATTAAAACAACACTTAGTGAATGACCAGAATGCAAAATTAATCAACGAAAACTAAAAACCAAACAGCTATGAATGTAGAGGCCCGGCTGCAGAACCACACACAAACGCATCGCAAACTAATCATCAATCAATTCATCAATATTTGTATAGCTGATAGCCCATGTAGGACTATTCGCACGGACACACACATACAACGCAAGAGCAATATATTTTTCCTTTTTTGGGGGTTGGCTGATAGCTCATGTAGAGCTATGTAGGATGGGCATACAATTCATAGCTGATTGGCGATATGAAGTGCAATTTTAACTTATTATATATAAGATTTACAAGATTGCGTTCTCGGATGTGGGACTATATTTTCAAGTGATATATAGAAGCTAGCCCAAATTGTTCTGAAAATCAGAACAAAGAAGGGAAACCAGATCCGTTAACGAAGAAACATCTTGGGGGTGGGTGGTGGGGTGGGGTGGTCCGAAGTTCTTGGGTAATCGGGATGCATGCATGCGTCTAGTCCAAGATTCTTTCACGTTCACTCCGTTTTTTTTTTTTTGCTCACCCATCTATCAACATGTACATAAGGTACAAGCAATATTAAAACTGAGGATTCTCCAATCTGCACTCCGCGATCTTTAAACAAACTATCTTGTCGACGTGAATTAAACAATTCTTCTGGGAATGGCATATCCAAAATTGGTGTAATAAGAAAATGCCTAGGAGGTGTAGTTTTTGTAAGCTAAATCCAAAGTGAACCCTAACCTAATATTTAAAACCATTAACCCTTGTGGCTCGTAACTATCATGCATGAAAACCAATCAAGTTTGACACGGCAAGTGTTTTCGCATGAATTTGCACTAGCTAGTTCTGGAGAAAGAAAGGTCACTCTCAACGTTGTTCTTATGATAGCTAAAATGACTTGCATTTTTGAAACCACCTTGATAATTAACTATACACAGACGCCATGCATAGTACCTTTTATTTTAGATTAAAAAGTCAGGACCGGCCCAATTCATTAAAATTCCGTCCAACAAAAGTTGAGATACAATTATCGTTTAGACAGACATATTTAAGACTGTAAAGCGCAGAATCATTTAGACCTCACATGTAACAAAAACTATAGCCGATCAATACAGATCTTGAGATAAAAAATTTGAGCTAATTGAATTGATTTATTAAGAATCCTGTGACGTTTCACTGAATGAGTTGAGATGATAAATTTCTATCATGATACCAGTAATCAAACGAGAAAATGGTTCAATTGCCCAAATAATCCTAAAGTACAGTTAATGGACATGTAAACATTTGGTATGGGTGAATAGGACATCAAAATCATAGACAATTATGTCCCTCATATTTATGTTATTCCTTTTGATTTTACCTTTTCTCTCTCTAGTGTAAAAACAAATCACAAAAAGGATCATAACTTCTAAAATATATATCGGATTTTAATGAAATTTATATTTTTAGAAAGGTTTTTAAATTGTCTACAAACAAGATCTATTGTTGATTGTAGATTCGAATAAAAAAAGGAATTTAGCTACGATGAAACTGGTTGCATTCTGCCTTAAACTAAGATAAAATAAATTATTCAAAAAATAGCTAGGATGAAAAAAGATATATCCTGGTTCCAAACTTAGAAAAAAATTTCTCAAAAAAATATAGGATGAATCTAACTTGAATTTGTTTGCATCCATGTTTAAATTAGTATGAAACTGATATCATCCTGTTTTAAATTTGGTTAAATTTGTTTTTATCTATACCAGTATGAAACTGGTTTCATCTTGTTTTTGAATTGGTGGAATTTGTTTTCGCCCATGTTAAACCTAATACGAAATTGGATTCATCTGCGATGTATATGATTTCATCCATGTTGATAGTAAGATGATTGTCATGCTGCGCAATGCTCGCACAAAGGTGCACAGCCTTGCTGCATCATGCATGCCCATGGAATGAAGTTGAAGGTGTCTGCTATCTGCTCAATGCTCTGCAACTTGGTCATCAAGTCATCCAGAAACTTCCAGAATCTTCTTCCAGGGTTTATGCACTGGATCTGTGGAAACGGGCCAAATCGACATGGGCTTGCAGGTTTGACCAACGAACTTGACTTTGACCGATAGGGTTGACTTTCGCCATTGAATGCATCTATCGATCTTTGACTGGCAGACAGTCTTGACTGGAGACATGGCTGGAGACTGGATGGAGGATGGATGACAAGACGACTGAGAACATGGATGGAGGCTGGATGGGAGCTCAACCGAGTAATTAGCTGGAAACTGGTTGGAAGCATCGCTGGCAACAAGGATGGGAATTGGTTGGCAGCACCGTTGGCAACATGAATGGAAACTGGATAAAAGCGCGACTGGCAATTTGGCTTCGGCAGACCGACGGTTGACTTATACCATTAACCAAAGGTTAAGTTTGACCGTTGAACGGTTGTTGACTTTATGAAATGGTGGACGAGCTGGTAGCTACGTTGGTTGTCTGGATGACATGCTTGGATGAGGGCCAAATGGTGATTCCAGTAGCAATTTAGCCCATTATGTGTCATTTTTACTCATGGTACAAACAATTGTGTTATTTCTTTGCTTTCTGATGCCACACCGTCGTAAGTTCAAAGTTGTTGCTATGGTTGTTTCCCGGGCGTTTATATTTCTGATCACAAAAATCGAAATGGAACTTTAGAAGTTTGGTATTCACTTGTGCTGATACTACTATTTGTAGGCTTTATTTTATTGTTGACTAATCTGCTCATTTTCTTACAATGTTTTCTACCATTCGATTGATAAATACATTGTTAAGGTCAAAACTAATCTCAGATTCAATTCATTAGTCGTCGATAATCTATGGGCTCTGGAACCCGGAGAGAGAATCAAGATGAAGGGGATAGATAAGTGAGAATTAAGAAGATGGACGGAGGTGGACCGGAGGACACTGAATTTACACGCTTCACAAATAATTTTATCTTCAGGGATCATTGAGGAAACAATTATCGTGTTCTTAAAAACAAAGAAAAGTAGAATAATGGACTACTTTTGATATTATCCCTCTTAGTATTTTCTCAAATTAAGTCCCAAAAAAAAATTAGAAGCACCAAAGCACAATTTTTTTCTCCGCAAAACATCTAGGACCGTGCAACGCACGGTCGGAGCATCTAGTTTATTTATAGGTATGTGAGGAAATCTCCACGGTTAAACCCTAAATCATATTCTCCTGCCCCCTTTTCTGCAACCAGTTTGGGCGATTTAGCAATATAACTTACCCTATAAAGCGCATCAATCTATTTTCTTTAGCTCAAAATGGAATTTGATTCTCTTTAGTAAAAAAATAGTTGGTTAGCTTGAAGACATAACCAAAAATTGCTTAAAGCGCGCACGGGTTAAAGAACAAAGGTTTTAATGTATCCGTTAAGTACTTGGCGATAATTATCATCACATTAGTTATAGTAGTCTTTGAATTGACTTGTATAATTTGTTCTTGAATTACTTGTGGTGAGTAATGTACAAATGTTACGTTTTCAGTTAAACAAGTTAACGAGAAATTCATATCGACATTCTACAGTTACTGTGACCATCCTAACATAATCGAATGTTATGTCAATTTGAAATTCACTAAACAATCCGACATCTACAGATTTGGCTTTGTCTTGCTTGAACAAACTTCAGGATGCATTGGCAGATACTAAGCGTCGTCCCATTCGAACGGTGGGTAAGCACTTCAGTTGTTTATTTTACAAACATTTTTGAGGGGAAAAAAAAATCCGCATATGCAGATTGATAAAGTACAACTGATTGAATTTCTTGCCTAGTAGGTGTGTTGTGTACAGGGAAAACTTGAATTGTTCCGTGGTAAGGAATTCATTATGGTGATCCATTACTGAAAGGCCATTGTGCCAAGCTCTTTTTCTTACAGCTGAGCGTTTACAAACTTGCGAAGTCACTTGGCCTCGTTTATGACATGTTGTGCCTGGTCTATCAAATTTATTAGCTTCTGAAATAACTAATTGGGCAGATACATGAGCTTGAGACATGCCTCCCAAGTGCCAAGCAATCATCTTAAGGTATAATGTGTTTTGCTTTCTGATAAAAAACTAATATCAAACCAATAGATAATGTGATTATGAATGTAGACGTCAAGGCCATCAAAAAGTGATCGGAATCAATAAATAATAAATCAAAACAAAAAACAATCAACTAACATTGTGTAGAACAAGACTCTGAAGCTTCGTTAACAAAGACCCTCCTCATCCAAACATTCTTCAAATCAAATTAATATATTTTTCACCGTTTGAAATTCAGTAATATATTTATTTTTTTCATAATTTTATTTAGAAAGATTTTCACAAAAAACAATCAGCTGACGAAAGATTTTCACCGTTTGAAATTCGGTAATATATTTTTTTCATAATTTTATTTAGAAAAAAATTAAGAATACAAGTTCCAAAAGTTATATTTTTTCTCTTTCTTTGTTTTTCTTCTTCCATTTTCCAAACTTATCTGCTTCTGTGTCTCCAACATTTCTTAATCCTTCAAACTAAATTCGAAACTCTTCATAACGAAAATCTAGACCTTTTAAGCTGAAACAAATTCATGGAGGAGCCTCGCTTTAAACTCCCACGCAACTGTGTGTCATTCGATTCATTCCTTTCTTATCCGTTACTACATGGGATTTAGACGCTTTCTCATTTAACTCCATGGGTGCATTTACAACTGGTAGGAATCTGTAGACATAAATCGAATTAACATAAAAGATCACCGAAAAAAATAATATTCAAAGTACCCTATTTAAGCGAAACAATATATGCTCTCCATATAAGGTTTGGGGAACGGTGTGAGATTCTTTGGGTCATACGAAACGTAACCCTGGTAAGCATTACTCAACAGAATCCCACCAGTCACCATTAAATTTTAAGTTTCCATGCATATTGGTGGACACATACATCTAGTATTCGGTGACTTGTTTACTCCAAAATTCTTCCACAGTACGTAATGGGAAAATACCCTTGCAGAAACTTCTTCTAGTTGGCTGAATCTTCCATCTGTTCACGAACGAGTTGATGTGATTAATTTGGGATCTGAAACTAGATCAATTGCAATTATTTTATTTTTGGAATTCTTAAAGCTTTAAACCCATCTTGAGTCTGCCCCCAGAGAAAAAGTAGACTCGATTACCAATTTGACTATTGATCTTGGTCCTTCCTATGCCGTAATGCGATGATTCCGTTCAGTCCATATAGAGCAACAAATTGCAAAGAGTACCGCAGACCATGTCGTCGATAAGAATATAATACTGAATCCTCCATAATGCAAAATTAATCAACGAAAACTAAAAACCAATCAGGCCCGGCTGCAGAACCACACACAAATGCATCGCAAACTAATCAATCAATTCATCAATTTTGGTTTAGCTGATAGCCCATGTAGGACTATTCTTCGCAGGGACACAGACATACTACGCAAGAGCAATATATTTTTCCTTTTTGGGGGGTTGGATGATAGCTCATGTTGAGCTATGTAGGATGGGCATACAATTCATAGCTGATTGGCGATATGAAGTGCAATTTTAACTTATTATATACAAGATTTACAAGATTGCGTTCTCGGATGTGGGACTATATTTTCAAGTGATATACAGCGAATTGTTCCGGTAATAATCAGAATAAAGAAACCAAATCCGTTAACGCAGAAAAAAGGGAACTCTTGGGACTCTTTCAAAGTAGGACTCTTGCAAAACTTTCATGATCTCTTGCCCAGGTTACTTTCAGTTCCTTACCATAAATGTAGGAAGAACTAACGCCCGTAATTATAATTTGGGGAAAAAATAAGATTAGTGTGTTTTAAATATCTTGGTGATCAAGTCATTCTGATACGTATGCCTGGGTTAAGATCCTTAACAGCTTGTTGAACTGATTTAAGAATGCTTAGAATGAATATATACATTGAGGTGGTTAATGTTGGGTCAGTGCATTAAGACCGCACTCCAGCAAACCAAGCATAACCTCTTCACAGCAAAAGATGCTTCCATTGAATTTGACAAGGAACTTAAAAGGTTCAAATTAGAATCAAGTAAACGAGTTTGGTGACAAATACCGGTGATCAAACTCAAATTAAAAATAAATAAACAAGGATGATAAGAAAATGCAAAATTCCCTAGTTGAAAATTTAACGATGTACGATACACATAAACCTTGTCCGTCTTCTCCTTTGGCCTTCTCTCTATCCCTAAATAAACTTGTTCCCCAGATCTGATAATTGTTCAATAACCTTATCAGCTCCTTTGGGATTTTTAAAGGATACTTGTTACTCAACAACTCCTCAGGATCATGATTTATGTTACGATATTAGTCGATTATCACTCTTTCTCCAAGTACATTTTGGGTATGTACATTCCTTCCTCGGCGTCCATGCCCCAGAGTTCTCTCCCGAAAGTAGATACCCATGGTAGGAAAAACCAACATAATTCCATGAACTTGAAGATCGATCTTCTTTATATTTAGCTAGCTCATCATATGCGCAATTACACTAAGTACAGAACAGTAAATGGTTGCTTGGCTTTTCTAGCACCATGGATTCTCATTTGAGAAATCCTTTTTGAACTAGAAGTGAAAACGAATTAAAAAGAAGATACACGGTGAGATCGGGTGATGCCTTTATATGCATTCTTTACTCCTTGCACATTTGCATAAATGTTATAGATAGACCCTCACATATTGCATAGTCGTTGTTACACGAACCAAGCGAAAGAGTAAAACCTTTTCTCCGTTAGGCTGCACTAATTAGGCAGTATTTTCTATTGTCCCACATTGAAAGAAAAAGCTGTTAAAAATTTGTTTAAAACTGTATTAGGAATGACAACTTATCGCCAATTAGCAGTGAGTTGGATGCCTAAGTCTTATAATCCTACATGGGTTATCAGTTCAGCAAAAGCAAATTATTATAATGAATCGTCTTTACTTTACTATAATAGTCCTACATGGGCTATTAGCAAACTCAAACTTATTGGAAATGCAATTTACTCTTCATACTAGTGTTAGTGTGTGTCGGTCTAGGCCTCTCCACTCATTGCTAATTGGTTTTTTTTATGCCAACAAGAAGAACCCTGCAAAAGCAAATTATAATGTTTAGAGTACTGTTGAGTGACTGCATTTGTTAGTCATCACCAAAGCGCTCTTTTAAGCTAAATATTTTGTTCCAGACGAGTTAATTAATGGAATCTGACAAGTCTCACAAAGGTTAGTTTAGCATTGCAATGGTGTCATCCATTAGATTGTTCTTTCTATCAAATTACTCTGTCAACTGATTATGGAGTTGAAAGGTTTTTTACCAGATGCAATTCAATCTACACAGTTTGCTGCATGAATATATGATCTTACTGTTGAAATGAAATACACTATGGGGTTTATGATTTTCTCTGTGTAGTCATAGTTTTATTGGATTAGTACTCGAAACGCTGTTACGGAAAAACCTTTAAACGTGCGCTGTTAGGAGTAGGAGGTTAGATTAGTCCATAGGAAGAGGGACGTGAATGATGGAAAATCCCTTTATGATCAGCAACTGCTTTCTTTACTCCATAGGAAGAGGGAGGTGAATTAGAGTCATAAGTTGGCGTTCTAACTAAGAACGAGAAAGTTAATTTTAAGTGTCCGGACTCTTATCAGATATCCAGAGTTTGGTTTATTGTGTTCTAGGGTTTTTTGTATAGGTGCACTAAGGTCTAAGAATAGGAAGTTATTTTGGTGTTTTTCGTTTCTTGCACGAAGCTATTTTTCCTTGCAAACGAAGTTCCAGATAGCCTAAAGCTTCTTTCGGGTCTTTACTGCTTGGTATAGCACAACTCACAACTCAATTTTGAAGTTTATTTCCGATGAAAATTAGCCAATCAATACAGATTTTGAGATAAATAATTTGAGCTAATTGAATTGATTTATTAAGAATCCTGTGACGTTTCACTGAATGAGTTGGGATGATAAATTTCTATCATGATACCAGTAATCAAACGAGAAAATGGTTCAATTGCCAAAATAATCCTAAAGTACGGTTAATGGACATGTAAACATTTGGTATGGGTGAAAAGGACATCAAAATCATAGACAATTATGTCCCTCATATTTATGTTATTCCTTTTTATTTTACCTTTTCTCTCTCTAGTGTAAAAACAAGTCACAAAAAGGATCATAACTTCTAAAATATATATCGGATTTTAATGAAATTTATATTTTGAGAAAGGTTTTTAAATTGTCTACAAACAAGATCTATTGTTGATTGTAGATTCGAATAAAAAAAGGAATTTAGCTACGATGAAACTGGTTGCATTCTGCCTTAAACTAAGATAAAATAAATTATTCAAAAAATAGCTAGGATGAAAAAAGATATATCCTGGTTCCAAACTTAGAAAAAAATTTCTCAAAAAAATATAGGATGAATCTAACTTGAATTTGTTTGCATCCATGTTTAAATTAGTATGAAACTGATATTATCCTGTTTTAAATTTGGTTAAATTTGTTTTTATCTATGCTAACCAGTATGAAACTGGTTTCATCTTGTTTTTAAATTGGTGGAATTTGTTTTCGCCCATGTTAAACCTAATACGAAATTGGATTCATCTGCGATGTATATGATTTCATCCATGTTGATAGTAAGATGATTGTCATGCTGCGCAATGCTCGCACAAGGGTGCACAGCCTTGCTGCATCATGCTTGCCCATGGAATGAAGTTGAAGGTGTCTGCTATCTGCTCAATGCTCTGCAATTTGGTCATCAAGTCATCTAGAATCTTCTTCCAGGGTTTATGCACTGGATCTGTGGAAACGGGCCAAATCGACATGGGCTTGCAGGTTTGACCAACGAACTTGACTTTGACCGATAGGGTTGACTTTCGCCATTGACTGCATCTATCGATCTTTGACTGGCAGACAGTCTTGACTGGAGACATGGCTGGAGACTAGATGGAGGATGGCTGACAAGACGACTGACAACATGGATGGAGGCTGGATGGGAGCTCAACTCTAGCAATTAGCCGGAACCTGGTTGGAAGCATCGGCAACAAGGATGGGAATTGGTTGGCAGCACCGTTGGCAACATGACGATGGAAACTGGATAAAAGCGCGACTGGCAATTTGGCTTGCAGACCGACGGTTGACTTATACCATTAACCAAAGGTTAAGTTTGACCGATTGAACGGTTGTTGACTTTATGAAATGGTGGACGAAATGGTAGATCCGTTGGTTGTCTGGATGACATGCTTGGATGAGGGGCCAAATGGTGATTCCAGTAGCAATTTAGCCCATTATGTGTCATTTTTACTCATGGTACAAACAATTGTGTTATTTCTTTGCTTTCTGATGCCCCACCGTCGTAAGTTCAAAGTTGTTTCTATGGTTGTTTCCAGGGCGTTTATATTTCTGATCACAAAAATCGAAATGGAACTTTAGAAGTTTGGTATTCACTAGTGTTTATACTACTATTTGTAGGCTTTTTTTATTGTTGACTAATCTGCTCATTTTCTTACAATGTTTTCTACCATTCGATTGACAAATACATTGTTAAGGTCAAAATTAATCTCAGATTCAATTCATTAGTCGTCGATAATCTATGGGCTCTGGAACCCGGAGAGAGAATCAAGATGAAGGGGATAGATAAGAGAGAATTAAGAAGATGGACGGAGGTGGACTGGAGGACACTGAATTTACACGCTTCACAAATAATTTTATCTTCAGGAATCATTGAGGAAACAATTATCGTGTTCTTAAAAACAAAGAAAAGTACAATAATGGACTACTTTTGATATTATCCCTCTTAGTATTTTCTCAAATTAAGTCCCAAAAAAAAATTAGAAGCACCAAAGCACAATTTTTTTCTCCGCAAAACATCTAGGACAGTACAAGCACTGTCGGAGCATCTAGTTTATTTATAGGTATGTGAGGAAATCTCCACAGTTAAACCCTAAATCATATTCTCCTGCCCCCTTTCTAAACCAGTTTGGGCGACTTAGCAATATAACTTACCCTATAAAGCGCATCAATCTATTTTCTTTAGCTCAAAATGGAATTTGATTCTCTTTAGTAAAAAAATAGTTGGTTAGCTTGAAGACATAACCAAAAATTGCTTTAAGCGCAATGCGCGGGTTAGATAACAAAGGTTTTAATGTATCCGTTAAGTACTTGGCGATAATTATCATCACATTAGTTATAGTAGTCTTTGAATCAACTTGTATAATTTGTTCTTGAATTACTTGTGGTGAGTAATGTACAAATGTTGTTTGTGCACAAAAATTATCTGCTTGTTTTATCTTGTTGATAGGAATAAAATTACGGACGGGTTTTAAGTTAGTGGATAATCACGGCCAGCTGGTAAAAATTTCATGGGGCTGAGGACCCAATCTAAGAATAAAAAAGAGGCAATATGGCATGCCATAATCGTAGTACAAGACAATGGAAGTTCATTAATGTTTCTATACTTTGCATCAAAACTTGTTGTTTGTAACCAAAATTACTTTGGAACCTAAAAAATGACAATTGAATGGATAGTTTGTGTTTTTAGGTTAGGAGGCAAATTGAAGGATAAATAGAAGACAAAGATAGACGCGGTTTTACGTGGTTCGCATGGTTTGCTTCAATTACGTCCACGAGATAATCCCTTGGGGAGAAATGTTTTCTTGATATTTCTATTACATTGTCTGCTTTCTTCCTCCTTGCCCCTCTATGATTTCTCGTCTCCTTATTTATACAATTCAATATCTAATTTCAACATAAACATAAATTGCATTAACAAGCTCATTCATGTCTCCATATTCAATTATATATGTAACAGCTGGATTAATTTACGTGTTAAACTGCTGTAACAGACGGTTGACCTTGACTTTTGACCGATCAGCCTGACTTTGACCATTGACCGGACCATTGACTTTGATAGTTGGGACCGACTTGGACCATTGACCGGTCTGTGCAGGAGAGTGGATTGCCTTGGTTGACTGGAAGGGGGTTTGGATGAGGACCAAAAGATGATTCAGTATCAATTTGCCCATTAAGTGGTATTTACTTATGGTACAAACATCGCCCCGTCTTAACCTCCAACTTGTTGGGGGTTAAGAAAATTCAGTTTTCCTTAGTCAATGATAAAACTCTCCCCCAAGTGTGGATTATTAATACTGAGGTGATTGGCGAATTTCCCTTGTTTTTTTGCGAAAATCACAATCAAGACGCCCCCAAGTGAGGCTATTGTGATTGGGAGATCAAGCGGAAACAATGAGCATGAACCACTGTTGTTTGCAAAATCGTGGATCGAAGGATGAACCTGTTTTGAAAGAAGCTTGATGCTTGAGCAGAGTGGTATTGTGAGGAACGATTATCACTTGATAAACTCAATCATGTAGTTGCGTAAGATTTGGATCGCGATGGCCACAAAAAACTGTCCTTTACAGTAAAGAGCAAAACTGCACTGCAGCATCTGTGATCAGTTGGACTGCAGGAGTTGCGAATGAAGCTGGAATGCAGCAGCTTCGAGCATTGCAACAGCTTCGATCAGCTGTACTACAGGAACTGCGAGCCTCACTGCAGCAGCTTCGCTCGATGGACAGATATAAGCGCGTAATAAAGTCGACCGCACAATCGGATAAGTTGGATCGCACAGGCGACGAGCAAAACTGAACTGCAACAGTTGTGATCAGCTGGATTGCAGAAACGACGAGCAACACTGCGTGATTCGCGGTCAGTGAGAATGGAGCGGCGAACAAGGCTGACTGCCGGTAACTCGATCAATTGTTGCATCAGCGATGAGCAAAGTTGAGCGCAGCAATTGCGATAA